>APFE031282027.1:61394-104305 GCA_000404065.3 Pinus taeda | reverse complement strand
TTCATTTGTAGAAATCGAACCTCACAAGCCCCCACAAGAAGCTCATAACATTGTTATGGGCCTTACACCATCAAAAAGGTCGTGGTGAAAATGCTTTTCAATATGCTATTCCTCCTTTCCTTGGCTTACACATAATATTTAATGTGGAGTTTCTTTAACATATTTTCCACCCCTATTGTACACCTTGGAGGTCGTTGAGCACTTGGCCCATATAGAATTCTATATTTTCTACACTAAGCAAGCTACAGTGGGTTAGATCATGGACATCAAAATGAAGGGAACCTTCTAGAAAAACATGTAACTCTATTAGATTTTCAAAGCATGGCAACTTATTCATTAGGTAAGTGGCTCACCAACTTCAAATTCAGCAAATGTTTTCTATCTTTTATGGGAGATTGATGCAATCGAGACCATTTCTTCCTAACAAGGGAGGATTGATCTAGTTTGATATCAGTGGCCATCCACCTCTTCCATTGAATCAGTATGGTTCTCCATATTTGTAGTTTTGTTATGATTTTTTTGGATCCTAATCTTCCAAGGCCATTTTGAGGTTGTAAATGATGTTTTTGGGGAAATTAAGGGGCCTACCCTCCTCTTTGACACACCCATAGTATTCATAAACTTTTATTTCCTAGTTAGGTCATTCAATAGGATACTATGTGCTTGAAATGGATGTTGTATCTAAAAGTTGTGCCCCTGGGATTTTAAGGTATCAACTAATCACCTTGGGGCCCATAAGCCTTTTGAAATTTCACCTCCTAGTGTTAGGGTTTTGGACCTTTAGGGTTCTTTTTTATATTAAAAGGCCATTTATTTAACATTTGGTGCTAGATTTTTGCAAATGAATGTAGATAACATCTATTCCCCTCTCGAGAGATAAGCTACCACTATTCCATCTAGTTTGCATTCTACAACATTCTACTATTTTATTCATTAATAGAAAGTTGGTTTTCACTATATAATTGTGATCGCTACTATATTTATGTGTTTGCATGATCCATCTCTCATTCCTTTCATTTCATTCCTTATACAACCCATATCATATTGTGGAGGGGAATTATTTTTAATAGTGAACTTATTAAGGACACTCCATTTGTGTAAGGAAAGCATTCTTGCTGTTCTTTTTTGGGTACCAAAAAAATACGATATTTTCGAAGGGATCTACTAAGCTTCCATATTTCAAACATTGTATTATTTGCCTCTCAATCACTACACTCTCCTGAGGTTGGCTACATTAGGTATGACTTGGCCAATTGATGTTTTGGCTCTTATAGCAATATGAACATATTTCAACAATTATTCTTAGGCATAATGTGTCTCCATTTGCTTCGTATCAGTGCAACCCAAAATTTCTAGTATATCCATCCCTACCCTTCCCTCATGTAAACCTAAGAGAAAAGGTGGGAGGGGAAGAATAAAGGAATGATCTCACTGGAATGTTGTATGTTTTGAAAGGGGGATAACCCATTGGGTCCTTAAAATACATCTATGTTTAATTCAATGATCCATTTATATTAGAGGGAGGTAACCTCACCCTTTTTTCGTGTCTTCTTTGACTTGTCAAATAATGCAAATTGACAAAATTTGTTGAGAGTAACGTGTTTAATAATAACCAAAAAGTAAGGGTGGAATAGTAAAGGAAGAAGTGGAATCATACTTTCTCTATGCAACTTATATATGCTAAATTATTTCTCATATTGTTCATATGTCATAGAATGGTAAGGACTCCCTCGAATTAAGTCATAATATTTGAGAAGGTGACATCACACTCCATTACATTATCAAAGGGTCTAGTGGAAGAGGTGATGGATCGCTTTTGAGTGATGAGGGTAGGTTGTTTGGGCTCCTTGGTTAATCCAAGTTAACATATCCTAGTGATGGGAACTATTGGTAGCTTTAGGTTTCCACAATTTTTTGATATACTAGATTCTTTTGAATGGCATTATTCATAATGATGGAAACTAAAAAATTCCATGTTTATTATTTTTTAGTGAATGAAGTTTCTTCTTTCTCATTTATGTAATATTTATCTATCCACATGGAATATGATGTAGAGATGGGGTTGGTGACCTCTACATTTATAGAATTATAGAATTATTGTTCAATGAGAAAGGCATGTGCCTTCTTAGTGGTCTTGGTCTAGAGAAGCTAGAGAACGTTCCTTCACTCAACATTAGAATGCCCTTACATTTTTGTCATAGCAGAAGCACTTTCTCTTCAATTGCAGCATGAGAACATGGTTTGTGTTGGGACTCAAGTTATATCCATTGTTATTCAATTGAACTTTGGAAGAGGCAATTGGTTCATGAGAAGAGGAAAATGACTTA
This sequence comes from Pinus taeda, assembly GCA_000404065.3. Classification (NCBI taxonomy): domain Eukaryota; kingdom Viridiplantae; phylum Streptophyta; class Pinopsida; order Pinales; family Pinaceae; genus Pinus; species Pinus taeda. Next base: position 101,978 of record APFE031282027.1, on the reverse strand, counting down.
TTTTGACTAACATGATTAGTTTTAGGTGGCTTAGCATTTCTTTTAAAAGCAAGTTGAAATGTGTGCTTTGGGGAAGTAATAGAGAATGTCTTAGTTCCTTCTTTAAATGTGGAAATAAACCAAAAATGGACTTAACACAGATTTTTTTTAGAATTTTGTACTTCTAGAGAGAAGGATATTTTGTTGAAAATGCCATTAAACTATTAGATGAATTGTCTCAAGATTTGTTGAAGTTGTAGCCACTTTTCTAACAAAACATCATTTTACCTTAGTGGTTAGAACCTTTAGGAAATGACATTCTTGAAGTCTCTCCAAATGTCAAAAAGGGGATCAGTGTTGGTTTCCAAATGTAAGGTGTGTGTATTTCACCATGTGAGAGCCCGGTCTTTCATGTGAACTTCAAAGACCATAATCATGTTAGAGTTCGTTATGTTTTAATAGATTTTGAAATAAGCTTCCATGTCATGACCCTAAGAAGCAAGATTGCCATTGTAATTTAATCATAATAGTTTGATGTCCATATTAATGGAACTCTACTGAACAATGAACAATGAGAATTCTCTGATAAATAGAGGGCTGCAATTGAGAAAGTGGTTTTGGACTAATTATGGTTCATGAGTTGTTGGAACATACTAGTCATATCATGCATCATTTTAGCTTAGAAATCCTAACGACTTTGGATCTTTTTGTTGTTTTTTTTAACAAGGTTTTGTTGAACAATATGTGTTATTTATTGAATCCCTAATAGAGGATTGCAGCATAGAATCCTCCCAAACTTGAGTTCCAACGCATCCAACATTTCTTCATAAGAATGTTCCACTGATCCAAATGTTTTCAAAACCAAAAGCGATCAGTGACGATTAATTACCCTTAAAACATCAAGGGGGTAATGAAATTTACAACAAAACCCACGCTGCAAATGATACATCCAAACTCTATGATACATGAAAATGTGACCAGCTGATTAATACTCAGACTCAGACCTGAAGACTAGGTTCAAATGAAAAGGCAGAGACGAAGTCCAACACATGGTTGGTTCCCGGGCTATAACAAGGAGGTAGTTCCTGCCATGAATTCTCCACAATGTTACAGAGCACTAGAAAATGGCAGCGATGGGAACTTATGCAGATCATAATGAAATTATGGTATCCAGTGCAGTTGATATCGGCGTTGTTTCCATAGAATTGATGAGACAATGCAGGGGGCATAGCCAATACTTGCACCCACTCAGACAGTGTGTCGTTTAATTCCCAAATCCTGACTGTACAACTTTCAAACAACTCAACTAGAACCACAACCAGGAGACGATCCCCACAGTTGACAATGTCCACAGAATACTCGAATGTTGAGGGCAACAGAGGGGGCAACTCATACCACAACCCCTCTTGTATCCTACAAGCAATTACCTTGGCATTTCTGTCCAGAAAGTATACAATTATTTCTTCACCCTCACCTGAACTAGTCAACACACAGCAAAATTCCTTTGATGGGCCGTATTGTATAGCAGAGGAAGCTACTATGTGACCACTTTTGTCCAAATAGTAAACCCCATCGTCAGGCTCAGGGGCCTCATCATCACTGTTTATATTAAATCCCTTCAAACAGGAGGAGGATTCTGCGCATTCTCCGCTATTCCACGGAAGCGACGTTAATTGGGACCAGCAATGGCGGGATGAATCATAGACCTTAATTCCCAAAACAGGCATTTCTCCATGTATAAGCACAATCTTGAACGAATCATCACACGATGATCTCTGCATCCCGATTGCACGTATGGCCTCACAAGTGATCTCCAGATGCGGTAGCTTGCGACCATGGCCTGTCAGAGGATTGTAAACCATGAGATGTGTAGAGGATTTGAAGCAAATCAGACCGCCTGCAGATGCCACTTCCCTCATATTTCTTCTTTCCATCATGCTAACAGGGCCAGGACGCCGAATATGGTGCCATTTATTGAGCTCTGAATCGTAAACTAGAGCCAAATTAGTAGTAATGGTTGAAGGCACCATATAGAACCAGGGGCGCCTCTCCACGAGGAAACAAGCTTTCAGAAAGCTGGGGGAACTCCATCTCTTGCACACTGCCCTATAACGGAACAACATACACAGTGGCAATCGAGCAATCACTTGTTCTAATATGTCTGGGTGTAGTTGAGACCACAGCATCTCATCCATTAGATTTTTTTTTTTCTAACAGAAAAATGTATCTTTGTTGTTTATAAAATTCAAAAGATACAATGTCCAATCTTTTTACAGGACTTTTTTTGTAATGACATCGCAGATTTTAGAAATTACATTTTGATTCTGGCTAATATATATGAATACTAAAAAAAACAAAAAGAGGCAGAGCATCAAAACAGGAAACAGAGTCATGGGATACCACACATTTTTTCCATAATGATATCCCAAATTTTGGAAATTACGTCTTGATTCTGGCTAATACCTGTGAATACTAAAGAAAAACAAAAAGAGGCAAAGCATAAAACAGGAAAACAGAGTAATGGGATACCACTCGACTATGGGTAGACTTCTTCTGTAATGACATCGCAGATTTTGGAAATTATATCTTGATTCTGACTAATACCTATGAATTCTAAAGAAAAACAAAAAGAGACAAAGCATCAAAACAGAGTAATGAGATACCACTTGACTATCCATTATTTCTAAAATCTCAGCAAACCTGTTCCCAACAAAATTGCCTGTTTTGATAAACGACCAGGCCAACCATTAAATTCCCTGAAAATGTCTCATTCTTATTCATTGAACCTATTTCTCCACACCTCCTAATACCATTACCAACCACAATCATTAGAAACATGAGATGGCAACACATATTTGGCTGTTAATCCAAAGCTCCATTGCTCAGATCTGAACATTCATAAAGCCATGATCACAAAGCTCCATTGCTCAGATCTGAACATTCATAAAGGCATGATCACAAAGCTATTAAGCTTTCACTATTCCAATTCATGGAACGAGGAACCCATATTGTGTGCCCTCCTCCTGCCATGCAGGGTGAGGGTTAAATCCATGGAAACCATGGGCTGCAAGGGACCCATCCATAATGAGCCTTCTTCTTCTTTCGGTGCAGTGGGAAACTGCAGAAGGAATAATGATTGCGCCTCACAGCTTAGATTCAGATACTGACCTCACTCTCAGGTTGGGAACGGAATCCTACTTTTTGCTAGAGCAAAGTGAAAAAGCAAGTTTCGCAGAGTTAAATCAACAATTATTTTTGTCTTAAAGCAACTTCCAAAAGGTTCGCGATGTTCGATGCCCTGCATTGTCGATGCAAGTCAGCGAGCTCTCTGAAAAGAAGATTACATCTTTCAAGAGAAGAAGTGGACCTTTTCATTATATATCTTTGGGACTGGTCTACGCAGTGACAATTTTGCCCACACTGTGATATGTTTATGTCAGTTTGAATTTGATGTTTTTTTTTTTCAAAAAAATTGAAATTGAGAATGTTCAAAAAAAAACTTAATGGTAAGAATGGATTTAGCATTTTTAAAAATAGTGGAAAATTTAAAATTTTGAAATTTTATATTTGTAATTTAAATTTTTGAAATTTCACAATTGTAATTTAGAAAGAAAGAAGACTTTTTTTTCTCTAGCTCTTTATCTTAAGTTCGCTTGTGGAACTTATCTATAACAAAAACTTTTATCTCTTTACTGTTTATGGGACACTTGTTAAAGCAAATACCTCATTTACTAAACCATTTGTTATTTAGTTAAATCTAAGTCTTCTTTCTTTTGCACAATATGTCATTGAAGACAACCTTAAGTCATCTAGGCTCTTCCATTTGCTCATTTTTTTTAAATACCTTATGACTCACATTATACACCATAGCAATTACTTCAATATGAACAACCTATGTTTCACTTAACAAAATAGCATAAGGAATTGTACTTTTAATTTTGAATTTGTTTGTAATCAAACACTTCTGAATTTTCTCAATTTGTTTCCACTGCATGTCGGATGTACTGTTGGGCCACTGTTCACATCCATAGAGAATCACTGGAATCACTAAAAGCCCAAAAAAGGTTCGAGTGGTTTTCCAGTCTCATAACTATGCCTCTTTACACCTATTTTAAAAAGTATAAAATATTTTTCAACCCCTAAAATTCTTTGTCTTCAAAATAAAACTTATGCGGATTATTTTGTTTTAAAAAAACCACTACTTTTGTTTTAGAAAAACCAATATCTCTGTTTCCAAAAAATAGGCTCTAAAATTGATCCAAAATCCATTATTTTTTTTATCAAAATTGCAGCCTCCATGTTAAACGCGGTGAATGAATAAATAAATGAGAATGGCAGAAACGCATGTCATGGGTATAATAATAAAGTTGTCTTCTCAACTTTATGGTTTCGCAATCCTTTTGCCATCACTCACTCATGTTGTCTCTGCTTTCCATGGCATCACAACACTAACGTTAATAACTCATAACTGATACCTTTATTTTTCTTTTATGCCGATGGAACTGCTTTCCCACAAAGTAAATCAAAGCTAATGACAAAAAGGAGACAGTACAGCTCTTGTATCGAAAATATATTATGGCTCCAAGGACAATGTAACCAGAAAGTTGCTACCCTCCAACTTCACTACTTACCTCTCTTCATCTCTTCATATAAAGTTACAGAGGACGATGCTTTCTTTTTCCTTCCTAATAAAGAAAGTTAAAGAGGCCATCCCTTTTTTCCATAAGGTTAAAATTATTAGAAATAAAATAATTTCATAATATGCCAAACCAACTTTTCACAATGCCCGAGAAATGTACGGATGGGCAAGTCAATTCCAACATAATGCATTTTCAAACTTTAGTCACAGTCAAAATTACATCTCAATTATCCTGTGTTAGCATAGATATTAAATAATAAATGAAAACTTATTGACAACTTCACAAACCGTTTACAGTAAAGTGAGAATATGTCATAATTATAAATTATGCTATATTTATTAAAAGGGAGGAAAAGTGTAAGGCATTAATGATCAGAAATATCATTTAATTTTTAGATTAAGAATTATATTAGCATAAATTTATTTTATATGTAGATTTAATATAAGTTTAAAGAGATTTAATTTTTTCACATGTAAATTTAATTTGCATAGATTTATTTTATATATGGATTTAATATGAGTCGAGAGAGATCTAATTTCTTCACATACAAATTTTTTATGAATCGATATTATTTAATTTTTTTGTATAGTTTTTTTTTAATTTTTGAATTTGCATTGACATGAGCAAAATTTCAACTTTGATGAATGAGTCTATTACATCATACTGGGTTGTAGAATGAGTTTATGGACTCAACAAATTTTATTATTAAAAGTGGCAGTTGATAGTTTATATATATATATATAATATATTTTTCTAAGTAAGTCTAAATTCTATTACTGTAACATAATAATACACTGAGGCTTTGGCCTCTGCAGGTCAGTGCCAAGGTTCAAGGCATAAAGCATCAAAACAAGATTGAGACTGCCTAGAGATGGGAAACCAATCTAGTCCAAAAATGAATTTGCAAAAAAGAACTTGCTGCTTGCGCAGGGAAAACTAGCAAATGAAAAAAGTAGCTAGCATAATTTTCAAAAATGCACCAAATTATCCTATTGACGTCATTTTCGGAAACCTGAAACCCGAAGACGCGTGGTGAGTCATGTGCCATGCTATGTTGGCGAGTCATGTGTCATGCGATGCTGACAGGTGTTCTTCAATGATGAAACACCTGTATGCATCCATGTTGTCCTCTTCCTGTTGCAACGCACCCGTGTCGCCCTTCACCTGAGGATAGCTATTCTTCTCCTGAGGATTATCCCTCCTCTCCTTTGCGCAATGTGGGCGTCCATCATTGCTGGTTGGCTCCTCGCAGGTTGGGCTTCCATCTTTGTTGGCTGACTCCTTGTGGAAGGTAATTGATATGGTGGTTTTTATGAGTGGGTGGTTCAGGGAGCAGCAATAGATGAACTGGGCTAAGTGAAGGGGTTGTTGTGAGCTGGAGGGGATGTCAGAGGCTAGAGAGGTGATTTGCGAAGGTTGGGAGCGGAGAGCTCGTGAGCGGCCTCTGCCACTACGAGTGTTTGGATAGTAGTCTGAGACATAAAGAGCCGAGGGGGAGGAGGAATCTGAGGTTGGTGATGGTGGACAGCGAGGCAGTCTGCCTCTGCTACTCCCTCTGCTGCTCCGCATTCTATAGCGATGCCAAGGCATGATGACGCGGGGTCGAAGAGAATTTTTGCGTGAAGTCAACACTGAGAATTGAGAGGGCTCAGTAGGTTCAAAGGTTGGCTCAAAGGTAGAAAGTTCAGCAGGCTCACAATGGAGAATAAGGTTTGCAGAAAAACTCTGCAAATAATGATTACCTGGACCAGATTCAATGCAGCATAGAATGTTGCAGCGCCTGCCCGTAGCAATGCGTGAACGTGGTTCCACTGCAACCAGGGGACAATGGTAGTTCAAAGGCATAGGATTAGAGACAAAGGAGGTGGAATGTACATTACATGAGGGCGTCATTATGCAGGGCCGAGGTTGGTAGACGCGGGCGAGTTGATTAGAGTGCTAACTTAAATGCCATATACTGTTGCTGTAAATTAGTTTTATGGCTTTGTGTGCAGGTTTACAGATGGCCATGTGGCAAAACCACTTGCTGTCCCGTTCCCCTACCAGTAAATCAATTCCGACGTACACCTGCATCCAGGGCTTGTGCTTCTTTGTGCGCCAGGTTAGTACATTCCTGTAATTGAGTTCTATCATTTAGGATGTTGAGGGATCCTGATTGGAGTACTTGATCATGGTCTGCTCTTGTATTTTCCAAAACATTAGCAACCTTGTTGCCCTCTTTCTTGACATGAATGAAAGTGATAACTCTCTTGTTTTTTATCCATTGTTCTATTAGTTCAATACGAGCCGCATGTCTCCAACTAGTAGCTACTTTCGAAGCTGAGGTCCCCATTTGTATTTGGGTAGCCATGTTGATGAGGATTTGGGAGTCCCCTTCTATTATAACAGGGTGAAAATTATGTTTATGAGCTAGACACATTCCTTGCCATAATCCTTCCAGTTTTGCTGAATAATTCATATCCCAACCAATTAATCCAAAGTATAGTAATAGAGGTTTGCCTTCGTGATTTTTGAATATGCCTCCGTGTCCTACTTTGCCTGGGTTTCCTTTTGAGGCCCCATCGAAGTTTAGTTTGATCACATTTGTTGAAGGGAGATTCAATTGAGTGGGCGACCTAATAGTGGTTGTGGATATGTTGTGATCATCTTGAACCTGGGGAATTCGTATATTCCAATTTTCCCAAATATTCTGTTCCTGTGCCTGAGTGGGGAGGTCCTCTACTCGCCATTTCTGGAGAGCCAAGGTTTCTTGAATGTTCTGGCAGAGGTTGCTCCAAATGATTTCCAGGGGAGTGCTTTGGTTTCTAAAAATTCTCTTGTTTCCTTCCTTCCAAATTGTCCATAGAAGTAGACCTGGTAGGATTGTCCATAGAGAATTTAGAAGCTTGCTGTTATAGGGAGCAGGGGCCCAATTGCGAATGGTACTTGTAATATCCCTCGAAATTCTGCAAGCTCTTTGACGCCTGGAGGTGAGTCTTTTCCATAATTGGTTGGCGAGGTTGAAATAATCCATGAGGTGCTGAATTGTTTCGCTTTGCTGCTTGCAATTAGGACAATATGATGGTCCCTCGAACCCTCTTTTTATGATATTGTCCCACGTAAGAATTCTTTTATGTTATAACAACCAAGTGAAGGTAGAAACTTTGGGCCATATTCCAGTGGTCCATAAGCGAGTCTAGATAGGGTCTACTGGTACCTGTGTTTGTAGCATCAACCCATATGCTTCCTTTGTTGTGAATATCCCCCTTGGGGTGTAGCCCCATCTTAAAATGTCTTTCTTATTTGTATATTTGATTTTCCTATTAGTGAGCTCCTTGTGCATTTCTTTATAGTAGTCTTCTGTTTCTTGATGAAGTATCTGTTCAACTTTTTTCCATTGCCTGAATCCTTGATTGATGTGTTGAGTCCAGTGCTGAGAGACTTTGTCATTTTGGTTGATATTATTTCCTTCAAGATTTTGAGGAGGGATGACGTCTAAAATTTTGGGTCTTTGTTGCCATAAGTCAACCCAAAATCTGGCTGTTACACCATCTCTTATCTCCCAAAAACTGTGCTGTTGTATTAGCGCTTTATGCTGTTTTGCTGCATTCCAAATTAGAGAGCTTGCATCCGTATTGGTGATTCTGATTAACTCTTTCGGTGGTCTATTATTCACATATTTTGTGGTCCATAGTTTGGCCCATGGCATGTGTGGGCTTGATACCCATTGTCACCATAATCTTGCTCCCATCAATGCATTACTGTGTTTAGGATTGCGCAGTCCAAGACCTCCCTGCTTTTTTGGTGTGCAAACTGTCGACCAATTAACTAGTGCCCATTTGCAATTTTTCCCTGAGGATCCCTAGAGAAAATTGCGCTGCATGTCTTTGATCTTTTTGAGCACCCATTTCGGCTTTGCGAGAACTGAGAAAAGGTAGAGAGGCATAGATTGCAGTACAAATTTGATCAGAACAAGCCTGCTTGCCATATTGAGGGCTCTATAAGTCCATAGAGATAGGCGACCTTCAATTTTCTCAGAGAAAATTGCGCTACATGTCTTTGATCTTTTTGAGCACCCATTTCGGTGCTGCGAGAACTGAGAAAATGTAGAGAGGCATAGATTGCAATACAACTTTGATTAGAACAAGCCTGCTTGCCATGTTGAGGACTCTATAAGTCCATAGAGATAGGCAGCCTTCAATTTTCTCTAGGAGAAGCTGCTAGGATGTGTGCTTTATTGCCGAGTCTATCAATGGTGCACCCAAGTATTTGGAGGGAAGTTTGGCCATGGAAAAGCCTATGATTTGGGCAATGACTCTTTGGGTTGCAGGGGGAGTGTGAAAGAAGAAAATTTGAGATTTAACAGTGTTTATTGTGGTTCTTGAAGCCAAAGAGAATGTGTCTAGCAAGGCTTTGATTGAATGAGCTTCGTGTACTGAGGGGTGCCCAAATAGCATATTATCATCCATGAATTGTTGATGAGTGATGGCAGGGGTTCCATGGACAGAAATGTCTCTGAGGTATTGGGAGTGAAGAGCATGCTTTATAAGGTGATCTAAGCCTTCTACCATTAGGACAAAAAGGAAGGGAGAGAGGGGATCATCGTGACGAATTCCTCTAGAAGGGGAGAAGGGGTGTGAGGGGACACCATTAACTAAAATGGAGAAGAAAGTGGAGGATATTAAATTCATAACCCATCTGACCCAAGTTGGGCTGAAACCAAAGGTAGTAAGCATTTGTTTTATGTAAGTCTAGCTCAATTTATCAAATGCTTTAGATAAATCAATTTTGAGAAGCATACCTGCCTGTTTGTTGTTCTTTAAGGAGTGAATGATCTCATGAGTCAGGACTATGCCATCAAGGATTTGACGACCCTCCACGTATCCTGATTGTTCCTGCAAGATGAGTAATAGGAGTAGCGGTTTGAGGTGGTTAGTGATGACGTTCGAAATGATTTTATATATAACGTTATAGAGAGCAATGGGTCTAAAATTCTCCGGAGTGCTTGGGTGTTCTTCTTTGGGGATGAGAGCTATGAATGTAGTATTTAGAGAAGGAAGAAGCTAGCGCATAGTTCTAGATTCATCTACAACCTTCCAGACCTCCATTTTGATGAGATCCCAGAAGTGATGGAAGAAGGTGGAGGTGAAGCCATCAGGTCTAGGGGCTTTCCCATCTTTTAGTTGAGTTGATGCTGATTCTACTTCCATCAGAGTGACCGGTCGAAGTAATAGTTGGTTGTGCTCGTCTATGATGATTTTTGGTATATGTTGGAGAATTTCGTTGATAACAGGTTGTCTATCTGTTGGCGGCTCTTGATGTGCCATTTTAAACTAGGTAAGGAGCTCTCTCTCAATGTTTTCATGTTTCTCTAGTCATTCTCCCTGTTGATTATGAAGATGTGCAATGGTGTTATGCATTCTTCTCTGGATAGTTGTTCTATGAAAGAATTTGGTATTTTCCCCCTCTTTTAACTCTGATTCTTGATTTTTGTTTCCAAAGTATCTCCTCTTGCTTCCTTCTTTCTTCTAGTTGTGTGAGAAGATCTTGTTCTTGATTTACAATTGTTTTGGTTCTGCCGCCTTCAATAATTTTCTGCTGGAGTTCAATCATCCTTTGCTCAAGCATTTTTTTGACCTTGAAAGATGTTGCCGAAGGTGGAGTGATTCCACTGCTTGATTTTCTTTTCAAGATTCTTTAGTCAGTGTTGGAATTGAAAGATAATTGACCCTTCAGGAGGAGTGAAGTTTCCCCAAGCTGAGGTGACTATAATTTTTAAATTTGGATGTAAGAGCCAGAAAGTTTCAAATCAGAAAGGTTTCCTGATTGAGTCTCTGGGTCTTGTCCATTGAAGTGAAATGGGCCAGTGATCTGAGCCTAACAGGGGTAGGATTGAGGCTATGATGTCACCTCCCAGATGTATGGAATTGTCTGAAATTAGAAATCTGTCCAGTCGAGAAGCAATTTGTTGAGATCTTGATCTTTTGTTATTCCAAGTGTAGATACCATTATTGAATGGCAAGTCTATCAGCCAGTTCTTTTGTATGTAATCTCTGAAGCATTTGCTTTCATTGTCCAACTTTGCTCTGCTACCTTTTTTCTCCTCCAATTTAGTAATCATATTGAAGTCCCCACCTGTGATCCATAGTGGGTGTGTTCTTTTGGAATTGAGAGCTTCCAACATGTTTAGCAGTGCACTCTTTTGCATGGAGTCTTGAGGGAAGTATACATTTGTCAGATGATCGTGTATATTTGTTCCTATGATGTGAAAAGTAGCCTGTATAAGATGGTGGGAGGCATGAAAGTCCATGAGTGAAATAGTTTGTGTATTCCAAGCGATAGCAAGCCCTCCCGATGCACCATACGCATCTACCGTAATGGTTTGACATCCTGGCCAAGCTTTGGATAGAATAGAGCCCAATGTGCTATTGTTGCATTTTGTTTCCTACATGAAGAATATGTGGGGTTTTTCATGCTGTATCATGCTTTTGATCATTTTGTATTTCCCAGGATTGTTGAGTCCTCTTAAATTCCATGAGATGAGCTTCATGGTTGACCAGTGGGTAAGGATCTATAATACTTGATCAGCTTGGAGCATCTACCTGACTCCACTAGCATTTCCCTAATGAGGATGGTGCGTTGTAAATCTGTCTTGCTGCCCCTTTTCTTTCCATCTTTGTTTATGTGTTTCCCATCCCAGCTACTTCCTAGTTGTATGCCCAAGGTCCTTTGCTGGTGTACTCTTGAAATAACTACTTCCAAATTTTTGAGCTGCTTATCCGGTGTTTTGTCAAACTCCTTCTTTTTGCAAGCTTGTTGAATGTCTAGGTCTCCTAGATCAAAGCTCTCTGGTTCTTCTTCCATGTGACTTTGTTGACTACTCTCATGCATTGCATGAGTTGTTTTGATTAGATCTGAAAAAAAATATGTCAATATCCATTCCTTTCGCTGACCATAAGGTTGTATCTTCCTCTTGGAAGGGGGTGGGTTGAGAAGCCGCTTACTTTTGTTCTGTTCTTTTTGCTTGTAAAGGTGGATTAGATTCATCGGGTTTAGGTAAGGTGGATGGCATGGTGGAAGGCATGGTGGATGACTCAACCATTTTGGACATATCGGATTTTGGCATGTCTTGGTGTGAAAGAAGATCAAAGATGTTACTAGTGGAGGGTACAAAGAAGGTGGGCAGGGGGTTTTTGGGACCATGAGGGGGTTTTTTTGGTGTGCTTCCTTCGATTTGCGACTTTGGTGAACCCTTCAGAGTCAGATTTTTCCGAGTTGTCAGTGGTTTTGGGGGTTACATTTAAGGGTAATCATGAAATAGATGGCCATGAGCATGGCATTTTCTACATCTAAAGGGCACATGTTCATAATCTATGGGTTTTATCCATTCAAAGTCATCATGAAGAAGGCTTACTGAGTCTGTGAGGGCTTTGTCGAGTCGCATGTATACGCATATGCAAGCATATGTGGTGTACCTTCGGAGCTTTGTTTCCTCTGCGATCTTTATGAATTCTCTTAGCCCATTGCCTACGGCTTTCAGTGATTCTTCATCTCGATATTCCAAAGGTAAGGAGTACATTGATATCCATATTGGTGCCCAACTGAAGTCTTCCATGTCTGGGTTAAATATTTCTATCCAATCTCTAAGATACAGACCCGCAGCATTGAAGAAATAGGGGCCTCCATCGAGGATTCGGTTCCTGTCTTCAATGCAGTTGAAGATAGCTATAAAAAATCCTTTTGGACCTAGATGTAGGGTAACATGTCCTTTTGGCTTCCATTTTGAGGCAATCCATCTTTGCATGGCTTTCTCAGTTGGCCAGTGACCAATGAATTTGCCGATAAGCGCATGATCCTTCATAAATTGTATTTGGGCATTGATTCTATGGCTTGGTAGGTCGATCTTGGAGCGGTCCACTGTGATAAGCTTGCATGTGGATGACGTTGCCTTCTTTGGTTCTTCTGGTCCTGTGGAGGTCTTCTCCTTCCCTTTGTTCAGATCTTCTGCTTCCTGCTGCTGTTCCATGTTCCCAGATAATGACTTGTCAGTTTCATCATTATTCCTGTTTGGGCTGCGACTGTCGTTGCTGCCTGGGGGGGGGCTGTGGTCTCCCCCATCTGAATGTTCATTATTTGGACTCTGTCAGTGCGACTAAGCTCGTGCTTGAAATATTACAGCTCTGCTTTGAAGGTTTGCCACACCTGTTCTTTTGCTGTGGAAAGGTTTGTCAAAAACCCTCGACTGCCATGATTAACCTCCTCGAAACAAAACTCATTCAGTGGCAGTTGATATTAGTAAAATTATAGTAGCTTATTTTAAATTTGTGTTTTTAAAATTAGTTTAATTAAAAAAATTCTAAATTTCAAAGATTGAATTATTTTAATCCTAATAGTTATATAATGGCAAAAAAATAAGTATAGAAAATCAGTAAGCTGCAATATTAGAAAGTGTAATAGATTATTATATTTGAAAGTAGTAGTTAAGAAAATAACATTTACATAGGAAGAAAACTAAAACAATTTAAAGTTGGTAAATGTAAATAATAATACATTAAGCTAAATGAAAAGATTTTTGAATTTAACAATTTTATTCCGGTAATAAGTAATCTTAATAATGAGTAATCCTAAGATCACTGCATTTTACACCTAAGAAATGTAAATTTCATTCAAAGTTTATCAATTCTTAAAGTGTATCAATTGAATGGTTAAACTACATCTATAAATATGAAGTCACAAGAAATGTAGAGGGTAATCAACGTAATTTCTCCTAGTTTCTCACTTAATAAATGTGTCGTTGAGATAGCAAATTGTGTTTATCTTATAAGCTCCATATAAAGACTTTATTAATATGTATTAGCACTACTAAATTTGTATTCATTAAATCATAAAGATGTTAAATATGTATTTCATTTTTTAATTTTTATTTGTATTCATTAAATCATAAAGATGTTACATATGTATTTCATTTTTTAAATTTTAAATCTTCAATAAGTTCATGTGACTTTATTTAATATTTAATATGTATTAGCACTGCTAAATTTGTATTCATTCAATCATAAAGATGTTAAATATGTATTTCGTTTATTAGAATTTTAAATCCTCAATAAGTTCATGGGTGTATATTATTATATAGTTATGAAACTTATTCAAATTTCTCAATTTGATAAGTATAGTAATGGGATATAGCAAATCTTATTTATCTTTATTACTTGCATAATAACACAATAAGTTTATGTAATATAGTAGCATTGTTAAATTGTAAAGGTGAGCTAGTTGAGTCATATAATATTAATTCTAGTTCTTTATTGATTTAAAGATTTATATATAAGTAATAAGTTATATTATCGCCATTTGTGTATGACTTGTTACGTAATATCCAAGATGAATAATGACTTTAGATAAATAAGGACAAGATTTACATGGCTTGTGATTTCATGATAGAGATGGGTCGATAGAGAGGCTAGACCAAAGTTTATCAAATTGTGTTAATCACATATTTGAATTAGTTAAGAAAATAAGTTACATGGGTTTCTTGTCTGGGATGCCACATGGAACATGGGGAGTATTCATGTGTTAATCTTTTTTTTGGATGGTTAGAGGGATTCCCTGTTCATTCTTTCCTATTCAACATTGATCTTACTTCTAGGAGAGAGAGGAGTTATGTTGGAGAGTCATTTCTAATTGATTGTGTGTTATGATTGCTTATTGTCCAACATGTGAGGTTGTCTAAGTGCATGGATGCATTGACATTATTGAAGAAATTTCCTTGCTCGAGAATATTTTAAGCTTCCAGCATTGAGTATCCTAATTAGTAACACTATATACCTATAAGGAAATGGAATATTTCGAGGGACTGCATTGCAAGGAAAGGGGATTTTTTCCTATGTAGGTTGAAGGGGAAAGAGAGATGGTAAGTTGAGGTTGTTACATGGTTGGTTCAGTAAACTATGACAACTTGGTTTGTTGTGTGACTGAATAAACTATGATAGCATGAAAGTTTGATTGTCTGTGAGTGATTCAAGCTATCTTAGGCACCCATCCTTGTAAAGCATAGCCTCAACTTGGGGGTGACTTGCTACTAAGAGTTTTGGAGTGACAAAGTATACAAATGAGAGGAACGTTTGACTTATTTAACTAGTTGATGAAATATTTTGAGGAAAATAAGTGTTCTCTGTATATTTGATTCATACTATATTTACTCATTTTTTTAATTTTATTTTTATCACAGTGTATTCCTAATGCTTTGCACTGCATGACAAATGTGTTTCTTGTTTATGAACATATTTTTCTTGATATTTTCCCACGAGTTTTCTTCCATTACATGTTTCTTGAATTCATGTGAACCACATCAGAGGTTGATAATTACTTCAAGCATGTGAGTCCTTGATGTACCTTGCATGTTGGGTACATCTAGTCATATTAGAGAGAAAATTCACAGTGATGTGACTTGGCTTGGAGTTGGGTACATTACATTGTGACATTATAGTAGTGGTTTTAGCATTGGACATGCATGGGAAAAGATTAATGTAGATTTGTTTAATTTCATTATTGTAAAGTTGAACTTTTCTATATGGATTAATGCACGGGCGGTTGTGACTGGGATACCCTCAAGCATCTTCCTGGGATCCAAGGCAGACCGTTTCAGATTAACTGCAGTTGTCACAAAGAAGCATATACATATCTATATCAATGCATGATTAACAAAGCAGAAGAAGAGAGATTACCTCAGTCCTTAGTGCATCCATGCTGGAGAACCCAATGTAGCAAAGCAAAAGACCCTTTTGCCATCTCTTAGATCAACCCCTGCACATAAACAAGATGGAGAGTAATCCTACAACATATAAACCCTAATAATTAACACATTAATACATACAGATATGAAACAACATGTGTCTAAGCTACTTATAAGTTATGGTATTGAATCAACATGTAAATAAACTCTACATCAACACCATCAAGTAGGCAACACGACAACATATCTATATTATTAGATTGAAGAAGAATGATTACAACCGTCTTGGCTGGATCAGGCTTCCTCTTTTCCTCAAGCTTCTTTCTCTCTCTCTCAACCTCTTGGCAGAAAACCAACTATATATCATACAAATTTTCGACAATCATTTGACAACCATTCGACCTCTATAAAAATGCCCAAGCCTCCAATATATAGATGGTGAGAGGCTTATCCTTTCCAATTCTCTCATGAGTTCCATTGAGGCAAAGGCTAGGATGTTTCATTAATTTATTGCTCTTTCCCTTTCCACGAGACTCCGTTAGGAATAACAATGTCCTTAGTTAGGTTGGTGGTAGATATTTCCTTCTTTTCGAGTTGACATTTGAGTGAAAAGCAGAGTGTCAGCTAGTCAAACTGTACTTTGACCTATGGAATCTCACAAATCTTGGGTAAAGTTTCCCTTTAGGAAACTAGTGAGTTAACATAGGGAGTAATGCCCTTGGTTAATGCATGGAGAGCATTATAACTCTTCTTGCATGTTTTTGGGGTGCATTACCCTGGCAAATAGGGGTGTGAATTAGGTCATGTCTTTAACCAAACTGTCTTTCTCCTCTAAACTGATGAGGAGGTCATTGTCCTGTATAACAAATTTACATTGAAATTGGGTGATGGTTGCTTAAATATATGAGAAACCTTCAATTTCTAGATGGAATTCCTTGTGGATTGATCGTGAGGTGTTGATTAGGAGAGTATCAAGTTGGAATCAATCATGCAGAGATTAGTCTAGAGCTTTCATTGTAGCCTTGTGTAATTTTTCCAAGAAAAAATATGTATATCCCATTAATGTTGGAGATTAGTTTTGATTTTGAAATGAATGGTTTAGATTCACCATGGAAATGGTTAAAAAAAATATACATTTGATTGAAACTAATAAAAAATATTTTTCCAAAACATTGAAGAAGAAATATCTAGTTGTAAGACACCCCGTCCCAATCCTTACCCCAACCAAGGTTAGAAGGAGGCAGTTACTCTGGTGTCCCAAACTCCAAGGTACAATTATGGAAATGGGGTTTACATTTTTCGTCTTTTTCAACTTCTCCAAAGCCTTAAATGGATACCTTTGTTGCGTTCATCTCATCGAGTCCTTTCCAACTATATAGATTTTACCTCGATTTGACTCACAGATTCAAAGATATGACCCTTGAAAGATAGGTCAATTTACCCTTTCCATGTCATCATTGATTCCATTTGGAAATCACATGCTAACACACATGGTGCTTTGTGTGCCATCTCTTCCATCATGAACCAATCAACGTGAATAGGCACATTCCTACAAGAAATTGGAGGTCATCCTATTCCACCCCTCCACAATATGTTAACACTTAAATAAGGGGCCTGACCCTTGACCTCTGTCCTAGAGGTATATTCGACCTCCCTCCTAGATCATTTATGCTTTGGTCCTTAACTAGCCTAGCCTCGACCTGGGTGTTCACCCTGACTCCTGGCCTGGGTGTTCGTCTCGACTCCCGAACCTCAATGGCTCGTCTTGTGCACCTTGGGTTGAATGAAAATTCACTTGGGGTCCAACAATATTTCAACTGAATTCCCGACCCCCAACTTGTCAGGTCCTACAGGTGACTTCAAGTTGGTTTTACAAGATTTTGACAGTTAGAAAATAAGACGAGTTTCTTCCAGGTTACACAGGTGCCGTAACCTGTGACTAACTCACTAATGATGCATAGGATTTCTAAACATGGAACTTGGAAAAATACTTGTACAAGAGATTACACTTAGTAAATATGCACTCAAGTGTGTTTCTCCAAAAACACAAGGAACTTTAGTAGCTCCCTCGCACATCACAATGATGTGTTTCTTTTACACAATCAACTCACATACACAGAGAAAATAAACAACTAACAACCCATACCTATCAAATCAATGAAATGAATACAATAGTTCATGCTTACGCAACATTTTCATAATCTCAACCATTCTTCAGACATGCTTATAGGAAATATGATTTCCATTAACACATAAGAAATCACATTCCCCATTGAAAATATAAGCATGTAACAAGTGCTATGACCAATACAAAATATGCAAATATAAGAAGGATGAGAAACTATTTTTCTTATATAGCTAAATAAATAGGCAACCGGGATTGGGACGTCAAGTCTCCACCCAACCATAAACAAGTTACAACCACTATCACTTGTAGTTTTCACCCCCGAGACAGATTCCAATGCCTGAGGTGGAGTGCTTCAGAAGGAAGCTTCAATGAGCTTCAACGAAAACAATATATAAAATAGGATGTCCCAAGGCCACTTTGCCTTCATCCACCAGTTACATAAGCTTCCACTCAATCCTCTTAGACTTTTCATACATATTGAAAATCCATGCCAGGACATCACAATACAGAAAGTTCAAGTCACTTTTAGGAGAAGAGAGTCCACAATAAGGAAGGTTCATCAGTGGATAGGGTACTGATTGGTAAAGAAATCACTCTACGGGTGGTTCATCAATGAGTCAAGCACTAGAGTTTCAACCCAAAGGAAACTCTTGCTGGTTCATCATCCCTCACAAGCAACTCAGTGTTTCCTCCTAACCCAGTAGGTTCATCAATCCACAAGCTTCCAGTGGGTTCTTCATCCTTATAGGAAAGCCATTGCTCTCTATAACTCTTTTTCCTAGCAAGCCTCTACAAGGGTTCTTCAACTTGTTTAGAAACTTTCCAAAGCTTAACAATGACAAACTCCTCTAGGACATTCTCTTCTTTGTATTCACACCTCCAACCTTGGAGGAATTTTTCCTTTTTCATATAGGGTCCACGCAAAGAACCCTTAGGCTACTCCTACACAACCTTAGAGAGTTTATTCTTTCTGTCGAAGCCTTTGCATTCCAGTGTATTTGTTCGCCCATGAGAATGTCTCTTGATAATCCCCTCTATCCTAGACTTGTTCATGTCCTCTTAACATGCCAATCATCTCTCTTGTTCCCAAAGTTCCATGTAGCCAACTATTGGACAACGTAACCTATGTCTGTCTTTAAATTTTTATCCTTTTCTTGGGTATGGTTGGAGCTCGAAGGACATATTTTCCACTCCTCTTATTCTTAGTTAATTGATAGCACAGACAACCCATTTAAAACCACTCAACCAACTAGGAATAATATTTAAAACAATAACTCCCTCAAGCAATCTTCTTCCTCAAGCAATGGAATTTGTGTCCCTCTCTCAACCTTTTTTTTTACAATGAGAGAAATATTATACAGGGGATATCACAGTCCCCTCCCAATGAGAAACTTATTAACTAGGGGATGTCATACCTTGCCCCTAGGGGGTGGGACACTGTCCTTGGTGTTCAATAACCATATAAAACAAACATGCTTTAGGCCAAGCATTGTTGTTTACGAAGATTTACATACACAACTATGTACATCATTTACTCTATGTTTACATTTCCCTTACTCAACAAATAAGAAAGGATATGTTTCCCACATTAGGTTAGCCATTTCCCATGTGGCTTCGTCGGGCCAAAAGTGCCTCCACTGCACTTTGACTTGCTCTATTACTCGATTCCGGAGCATGAATTGTCTATGATCAAGGATGTGTAGAGTTTCCAGTTGGAACTCTCCCTTTGGTTCTACATGTAAAATGTACTAATTAATTACATGATTAGAATCCAGCACATATGTTTTAAGCAATGAAACATGGAAAATATCATGCACTCTAATTGATGAAGTCAAAGCCAACATGTATGCCATCGGTCCTATCCTCTCGAGCACTTCAAATGGCCCACAAAACCATGGTTCCAACTTGGTGCGAGACCCAAATTTTAGGGAGCTCTTCTTGGTTCTAACTATTGAGAAGTGCAACAAGAAAGTCTCAATTTGACTTTGCCTTAGTCAAATTGAGAAAATTCAAATTTTCACTTCAGCAGACAACTTGGATGCAGTTAACTTGTGTGACATGGCTCTTGTCACTCAGTTAGCTCAGTAACAATGAGTTAGAGGGCTTGGAGTTTAGTTAAGCGTGTGTGATTGCTAAATTTTATTAATCTAGTTCAGTTATATCTGGATGTGTTCAGTTAAACCAGTTCTAATGGTTGGAGGAACTAGTGGAAGGTCAGTTGTGCAGTGGTACAATAGTCTAACTCAATGATCATCTAGTTAACTGATTAATCATCCTAAAGTAACTAGTGTATGTAGAGAATTTGAGTTCCCAACTGTAGTGGATATTCCAAGGCAGTGTAACAAGCATTTGTAAACTAGTTTGAGTGCACAATCAATTGGAGGAAAATTCTTAAAAAACAGGGGCTAAATATCTAGGAATTACACAAGGAAATAGAGGCTCAAGGAGAGGAATAAATTGACTAAGTTTGGGTCATAGCTTATCATTGAGCAGAGAGATATGTTATTCACTTGTAGGTTGTGCTTAGTGCAAGCAAGCAATTGTAATACATATCTATTCATTTGATTAATGCAAAGAGGCTTGAGGGGTTTTTCCCAGCTCGGTTCCCCTAGAAAGATATTGTGCACGTGTGTTATTTCTTATTGCATGTATGAGATTTTTGTTCTAAATTGTGAATTGAATTCCACATACGAATATAGTAAAATTGTGTCTCTTGATTTAGATTAAAGTTTCTTAAGAAATTGCAAAATTTCCACCATATTTCTACATGGTATCAGAGAAGGATTCACATTAGAGAAGGAATTTTGAAGTTGTTTCTCAGAAAGTTTGAATTTGCAGATTCAATGTAGTAGGATCTCTTCAAATTTGGGAGAATGGCCTTCAATGGAATGAAATTAGAGTATGCCTTGGAAGGAAACTCAAATTTCATTGCATGGAAGGATCACTTGGAGGCAGTGCTTAATGACAATGGTTTGCTAGAATACATCAAGAGATATGTTGCAAAACCAACAGAATTTGATGCCCAGAATCTAGCCCAATGGAAGAAAGATGTAGCCAAGATGAGGAGAATAATATTGGAGGGAGTGTGAGACCACATTGTCTCAAATATCCATGGGAAATAAAATCCTTTTGCAATGTGGAAGGTACTAACAGTGTTGTTCAAGAATAGCAATGATCATAAAAAACTAGCCCTCAAAGACAAACTTCAAAACATCAAGATGCAAAAGAATGATACTATTCCATAGTATCTCAGTAGATTTACACAAGTTTATGATGATCTTGGAGGGGTTGGTGTGAATGTTGCAGAAGATGACCTGGTGGTCCTAGCTCTTCTAGGCCTTCCCAAAATCTGGCATAGCTACCAAGACTCGGTGAATGGGAGGGAGCAATTACTGAATTGGGAACACTTGTGGCCCAATTTGGTACAAGAAGAGATCAGATAGAATACCAGAGATGGAATCTCATCCAAGGTAGAGGATGATGAAAAATTTTCATTGGTTGGAAAGGGAAAGAAGGGAAAAGAGAATAAATCTCAAACCAAACCAGAATCTAGCCAAGGGGGAAAGAAGAAATACTTCTCCAAAATGAAATCCTTCAATTGTCATGAATTTGAGCACTATGCTACAAAGTGTCGACACAAAACATCTAGGAAGAAGAAATCGGGAGGAGTAACAAGTGAGGCATTGGCTTCACAATTTGAGCTAGACTTCACCCTTATCGCATGCATGGCCAGAACAGTGATGGGGAGTGTGTGGTACTTGAACTCAGGTGTCTCGTTCCACATGACAAGGTGTAGAAATTGTTTCAGTGTCCTAGAGGAGAAAGATCTCTAAATTCATATTGAGCTTGGGGACGACGAAAGGTATAGTGCTACTAGGATTGGTACAATAACCTTTAAGAGGGCGTTGGGATCCCCTCTTCGCCTCAAATATGTCATGTTTCTTCTATGCCTAAAGAAGAATCTCATCTCTGTAGTAATTTTAGAAGACCATGGTTATGATGTTATATTCAGCAAAGGGAAAGCATTCCTGAGACACATAGCCACTGGACATGTCAAGCATATTACGGTTCATGTGAAGAACTTGTACAAGTTGGATGTGGAAGATTGTGTTGAATTAATTATTAAGGCAGAGAAAGTGCAAAGCCACGATGTTGGTGAACCTTGGCACAAGAAATTGGGCCATTTGCATCATGGTGCCCTGAAAATTATGCGTCAAATAACCACTAGCCTCCCTAAAGGAGCATTTGAGTAGCATGACGTCTACAAAGGTTGTACCTTGGGTAAGTATGTGAAATCTACATTCCATGAACGAGACATCAAAGAACATGCATTCTTGTAAAGAGTCCACTCTGATGTTTGTGGGCCTTTCTCGACAACCTCCACTGTTAGACATAAATATTTTGTTACTTTTATTGATGATTTCTCAAGGAAGTGTTGGATCTTATTCATGCAGAAGAAGGATAAGACATTCTCAAAGTTTGTAGAATTCAAGGCACTAGTTGAGAAAGAGACTGGAAATAAGGTGAAGGCTCTTAGGAGTGACAATGGAGGTGAGTATGTTTCAAATGACTTCAATGAGTTATATGCAAAAGAAGGCATTCAAAGAGAGCTGACAACACCCCACAACCCACAACAGAATGGGGTAGCCGCTATAAATAACTAGAGCATTGTTGGAGTTGTGAGAGCTATGCTACATGACCAAGGCTTACCACTGCATTTGTGGGCAAAGGCATGTAACAAAAAAATCTACTTGTAGAACCAGAGTCCTCATAGGATTATTGGCATGATTACATTGGATGAGAATTTCTCAGGGTGAAATTTGGATGTGTCTCACTTCAGGATTTTTGGAGGCTCTATTTACTACCGTGTCTCCAGAAATTCGAGGAAGAAGATTGAGCTAACAACAAAGTTGGGAGTTTTTGTGGGTTACACTAAAACTCTACATAATTACCAATTTTACTTACCTTCCCTCAGAATGACACTTCTACAGAGGGATGTAAAGTTTGATGAGGAGAAAGTGATGTGGTGGTCTCTTGAGAGGGAGCTTCAAATCGCACCCAGAGAGGAGATTTTAGCTCCAAAGGAGGAGCCCCAGGAAGTTGTGGAGCAACCACAAGTGGAGGATCAAGAATTGGAGACATCCACTCAAGAAGAACCATCTAGAGAAGGAATAAAAAGAACCAGGAAACTGATAGACTTGTGCAGGATGTGAGGGAGAAGATGGGAGCTCCTTTAAATTTGTGCAGGAAAAGGAGGTCAACTAAGAGGTACACTGGCTACATGGTTCTAATGATTGATATTTAGAAACCAATTTGGGTTGATGCAATGGCGGAATAATACAAATCCATCATGAAGAACAGTGTTTGGGAAGTGGTCCCAAGGCTGATAGATAAATCAGTTGTGGGTTCGAAATGGATTTTCAAAGTTAAGCATGTAGAATATGGAAGCATAAAGAAGCATAAGGCCATATTTTTGGCTAAAGAATTCTCTTAAGTTGAGGGAATTGACTATGAGGAAATTTTTTATCCCATAGAAAGGTACTCATCCATTAGATCAATTCTTGGATTGGTTGCACAAATGGGGTGGAAGATCCACCATATGGATGTAAAAACAACATTTATCAATGGTGTTAACTAGGAGGATGTGTACATAGAGAAACTAGAAGATTTTGAGACATTTATTAGGAGTCTCATGTGTTCAGACTTAGGCAAGCATTGTACAATCTCAAACACACACCCCGATCTTGGTACACAAGGATTTGCAGTTGTCTCACTGGTTTGGGCTTCACCAAAATTGAAGCGGATGCAAATCTCTATCACATTTTGGTAGAAGATAATTTTCTTATAATTGTTTTATATGTTGATGATTTAATATTAACAGGTGATGAGAAACTGATCATCTCTTGTAAGGAGGACAATGTAAGGGAATTTGAGATGAAGTACATGGGTCTCATGCACTACTTCCTTGGGATGGAAGTATGTCAAGGTGATGGGGAATTGTTTGTGTCTCAAGTAGAGTATGCCACAAAGATACTATAGAGATTCAACATGGAGAGTTGTAAGCCCATGGAGACACCTCTAATGATCAACTGGAGGAAAGAGACTACCACTTTAGGTGAAAAGGTGGATGCTACCATTTACCATCTGTTAGTGGGTTCATTGATGTATATTTTGAACACATGACCAGATATGTGCTATGCAGTCGACTAGCTAAGACAAGCTATGGTTAGGCTGACCAAATTGAATTGGAAGTCAACTAAGCATGTTTTGCAATACCTCAGAGGAACTACCCAGTATGGATTACGGTACACATGGATAGAGGGAGTGAAGTTGTGTGGCTTCACATATGTGTATTGGGCAAGGAGTCCATCCAAATGTAAGAGTACAGTAGGCGTAATTTTCAGTGTTGGGTCCGCAGTAGTTTCTTGGTATAGCAGGAAGCAAAGATCTGCGGCACTTGGCTTGGCAGAAGTAGAATACATGGTTGCAAGTCAAGAAACATGTGAGTCGATCTGGATGAGAAAGATACAAGTGGGATTGTTTGGTCAGATGATCGATACAACTGTGATCTATTGTGATAATCAGAGTTGTATTAAGATCTCTGATAATTCAGTTTTTCACGTTTTATCCAAGCATATAGAAATTTGATATCATCATTTACGAGTATGTGTTCAATGGAAGATAATGTTGCTACAATACATTCTTACAAAGGAACAAAATTATAACATATTGGCAAAGGCTTTGTCAAGAGGGAAGTTTGAGTTCCACAAATGTAGGCATAGGGGTGGTTGATAATCCATTTCTTGCTGAGAGGGAGTTGAGAAGTGCAACAAGAAAGTCTGAATTTGACTTTCCCTTGGTCAAATTGAGAAAATTTGAATTTCCACATCACTAGACAACTTGGATGTAGTTTACTTTTATGACATAGCTCTTGTCAGTCAGTTAGCTCAGTAAATTTGAGTTAGAGGGCTTAGAGTTTAGTTAAGCATGTGTGATTGCTAAATTTTAATAATCCTATTTAGTTATATCTAGTTGTGTTCAATCAAACTAGTTCTAATAGATGGAGGAACTAGTGGTAGGTCAGTTGTGTAGTGGGACAACGGTCTAAGTCGATGATCATCTAGTTAACTGATCAATCAACCTAAAATAACTGGTGCATGTAGAGAATTCAAGTTCCCAACTATGGTGGAGATTCCAAGGCAATGTAACAAGAAATTGTAAACTAGTTTGAGTGTACATGTGTTGTATGCAGTCAGACGATCAAACCTTGGGAATTGCATAATCAATTGGAGGAAAAATCCTAAAAAATTGGGGTTAATTATATAGGAATTTCACAAGGAAATATGGGCTCAAGCAGAGGAAGAAATTGAGGAAATATGGGTCGGAGCTTCTCATTGAGTAGAGAGATAGGTTATTCACTTGCAGGCTATGCTCAGTGCAGGCAAGCAATTGTAATACATCTTTATTAATTTGATTAATGCAAAGACGATTGAGGGGTTTTTCCCAGTTGGGTTCCCCTGGAAAAATATTATGCATGTGTGTTATTTCTTATTTCATGTTTGAAATTGTTGTTCTAAATTGTGAATTGAATTATGCAAATTAGTAGAGTAGAATTGAGTCTCTTGATTTAGATTAAAATTTATTAAGTAGTTGCAACTCTATCACCATATTTCTACACTAACTCGTAGGAAAACATTTTTAGGCCGGACTTGAAACTCCTTGTCTTGCCTATATTGTGCCACCTTTATATTCCTTCTGATGGCTTGCATTTCCTACTCCATGTCTTTCAACAGATCAAGCCCAATGAGGACCAAATTCACTATATCACTCCAGTTGATAGGATTTTCACAACTTCTCCCATAAAGAACTTCAAATGGGCTCATTTTTAGCAATTATTTATACCCATTATTGTATGGGAATCCCACCAATGGGAGGTACTCTTCCCACTTCCCAGGCTAGTGCATTACAGACATTCTTAACATGTCCTCAAGAATTATGTTTTTTCTCTCTATTTTCTCATCAATCTGAGGATGGTATGTTGTGATAAATGCCAACTTTGTTCCCAAGTCTACAAATAATTCTCTCTAAAATTTTGAAGTGAATTTGGCATCTCTATCGAATATAATCTTCTTGGGAACTCCATGTAGTCTTATGATTTACTTTATGATGACTTGTGCTACTTCATTTGCTAAATTTTTAGATTTGACAACCATGAAATGAAACACCTTTCTCAACTTGTCAACTATTACCATGATTTCATCATGTTGTTTTGGAGTCCTTGGTAGCCATATAATAAAATCCATGGAAATCACTTCCCACTTCCATTCTAGAATAGGAATGTGCTGTAAAAAACCAGATGGGTTCTTGCACTCAACTTTTACTTGATGGTATTCTATGCATCTTGAGATAAAACTTGCCACCTCCATTTTTAAATCAGGCCAAAAATAAAATTTCTTGATGGTTTTCAGCATCTTTTGGGAACTTGGGTGGCCAAAATATGGCTTGGCATGAAATTCCTTTAATATGAGTTTCTTCAAGTCGTTGTTATTTAATACATATTTTTTTTCTTTTGAATTTAATCAACCCCTTTTCTGTAAGGCAATAGTCCCTATTTTCATTTCCTTGGAAGCTTTGTTATAACTTCTCTTTTAATTGTTGATACATTTTGTCTTTATATCCAACGTGTATGATATTTTCTTCAAGATCAGTTCCATAGGAACTTATGGCTGCTAAATGGATTAAGTGCACCCTCTTGCTAAGTGCATTGGCCACTATGTTCTCTTTGCCTTTTACATACTTAATTTCAAACTCAAACTCACTGAGAGTGGTCAACCATCTAGCTTTCCTTTCATTCAACTTGGGTTTTTTAAATAAATACCTCAACCCTCCATGATCAATCATTACGGTGAATTTCTACCAAGAAGGTAGTTCCTCCACATCTTCAGTTTATGGATGATGGCATCAATTCTAAATCATGCGTTACACAATTATTCTCATGTTTATTTAACTTTCGGGACTCATGGCACACCATTTGACCTTCCTGCATCAAGACTCCACCAAGTCCCTCCTTGCATGCATCCGTGCACATAATGAAATACTTTTCATGATCTGCTATTTTTAATACTAGTGCATTGGTCAACAACTGCTTCAATTGATTGAAGCTTGCAACATAATCAACTATCCATTCAAACCTCTTCCCTATCTTTTGCAGGGAGGGAATTGGACAACCAATATTGGAGAAATTCTTAATAAATCTCCTGTAATATCCTGCCAGTCCCATCAAGGACCTAACTTTAGCCACGTTCTTAGGCGGTGTACATCCCATGATATCCATAACCTTCTATGTGTCAACGACTACTCCCTCCCTTGAGACAATGTGTCCCAAGTAATAAATTTGTTACTGAAAGAAGTTGTACTTATTAAGATTTGCATAAATCTTATGCTCTCTTAGCAATTGCAATAATGTTGCCAAATGTTATTTATTCTCCTCCTTGGTCTTTGAATAGACCATAATGTCATCCACAGAGATTATGACAAACTTATCCAAATATGGTTGTAATACATTGTTCATAAGGAACATAAAGGTCGCAAGTGCATTGGTAAGTCCAAAGGCCACTACCATGAATTCAAAATTCCCATACCTCATTTGGAAGGTTTTTTTATAAATGTCTTCATCATTTATATGCACTGACTGATAACCTAACCTCAAATCAATGTTGGAGAATATTATTTCCCCTCTCAACTGGTCAAATAAATCATCAATCTGTGGCAATGGGTACTTCTTCTTGATGGTCACTTGATTCAATTGTAAATAATCAATGCACAACTTAAGTGTGTCATCCTTATTGTTTTTGAACAAGGCTGGTGCTCCCTATGGAGATACACTTGGTCTTATGTAACCTTTTCCAGCATATCTTTGAGTTGTAGCTTCAATTCAACTAATTCTAGAATGCTCATTCTATACGGAGCTTTGGATGTTGGAGTTGTTCCTTGATCCAAGTGAATATTGGTGGCCACCCACCAATTCCACTTGGACCCCCACCATTGTTTCTTTCAGTTTGTTAGTTTCCTTAATTGTAGCACAATTTACTATTTTTAGCAGTTTTTCGGGTCCTGAACTTCTGGAGTCGTTTTGAGGCCCTAAACGACGTTTTTTGGGAAAACTAGGAGCAACATGGGTCCATGGGCTAGTGTTTCTCACTCAAAAGTTGTAGTCCTCAGATATATCTTTATAACGAGGTATTGTTCACATCAAATGAAGATCGTATGCCAAAGTTACGACCCCAGGAAATTGATGTACCAATTTACCCAAACGAGGCCCATCGTTTGGCGCTTCATCTCCTAGGGTTAGGTTTTTGGATGTTTAGGGTTTTCCATTGTTTCTCAACAATAAATAGGCCTTTGAGCCTCATTGTAAGAAAGTTCAGAGGCATGTAGCCACCACATCTCTTTTTAGAGATAAGCTACCATCGCCTGAGCTAGTTTATTTCAATTTCTGTTTGTAAGCATATTTCATAATTTTACATCAATGAATTGAAGTATTATTTTTGTTGCATCTTTGTATTTATAGTCATATCTGTAATCTGTTGCATTCCTGTTTAAATCTGAATTAGTGGTATTAGAGCGGTCTGCTCTTTCTCTATTTTTCTTTGCATGTCCCCAACAAGGTTGAGATATAAGGAGTTAGGGCTTGAACAGGTGGTACCTTTGCAAGACCAGCCTCACATATCTTGACAAAATCCCATGGCAGATGAAAAGAAAGATGAGGGGGCAGGAGAGCCTATCAAAATATTGCTTGAAGAGGCCCTCGAGTGACAAAGGGATGCGATGATGGACAACTTTGCCCATATCCTTCATTGGCTACCCAGGGGTGACACATTTACTTCCAACAACTACTTTGGAAGCACCACACCCTTTAAGGTACAAGTTAACTTTGACATTCCCATATTTGAGGGTCAGATAGATGTAGATGTTTTGAATAAATGATTAAATCTACTAGAAGGGTATTTTTTTTCATGATTTTTCCAGCCGGGAAAAGAATACTTTTGCTCTTGTCAAAGTCCCCCCCACGTCAAGGACTGGTGGGAAACCTACTATGAGTAGAAGGATGAAAGTACAGGCTCACTGTTTTTCAACGGCACCCACTTGAAATTCATTCTGAAATGCCATGAAGGAGCAGTACTACCTTGTTAGAAGCTATGACGATAAATACATAAAGTGAACCACGTTGCGGCAGGGAAGGGACTAAGACGTGCCAGAGTTTACTAATATTTTTCATACCCTTCGTAGAAAGTTGGGTATCAAGGATTCTGAGATGCATTTGGTACTCAAATACCATGGCTTCCTTTAGGTACATCTAGGATGAGATGGATTTCTCGGACATCTCCTCGCTCAGCACGGCATACCGATACACTGTCAAGATCGAGTAGAATTTAAACAAAAGAAGTGAGACTTTGGATCTGCAAATCCAAAGTAAGGGAAAGGTGCTCCCAAACCGCTGAACAACGGACAAAGACAAGGTGGGGTGGCCCAGGACAACCTGCCAAAGCCGCAAGCAAAGAAAAACACCGCGAACCCGAAGAAGGACACACGAAAGTGGTGTGAGTTCCATAACAACTCCACTCACAACACAAGTGAGTGTCAGGCCAAGCAATCGTTGGTGGAAGAGCTCAAGTCTTCGGAATCAGATGCATGTTTAAAATCTGAGTTAGAACCCGATAAGGGGAATGAAAAAGGGAAGCATATTATCGATGCGGAGCCCAATGCCATTGTTTCCACCATGAATATCCAGAAGGAGGAACCCGAAGATCCAGAGGAGGAGCACCTCTTTTATTCCCAAATGTGGGTAAAGGGTTCCTCGCTACGGTTCATTGTCGACAAAAAAAGCCAAAAGAACCTCATTTCGGCATAGGTTGTGAAGTGGCTGGGCTTACCAACCACATCACATCCACAACTGTACATGATGGGTTGGCTTCACCAAGGATGGGGTCTTCGCATGAGCCAACGGTGTTGCCTTCCATACAACATCAAGCCCTTCATGAATGAGATATTGTGTGACATTTCTCCCCTTGATGTTTGTGATGTATTATTAGGCCAACCATACTTGTGGAAGCGACATGCTATGTATGAGTCAAGGCCTCTTGCTATTATTGTTACTTTGGGAAATAAGTTTTACAGGGTACTGAAGGTAGCACTGCCTACCGCCATATATTTGGTTATTGCAAAACAACTCAGTAAGCTCATTTCCAAAACCAGGAAATTTGTTTTCTTGATGATACACCCTCAAGGAAAGTAGAAGATAGTGTCCACGACCTCCAAACAGGGCCCCTCTGCATGACAACAACAGATGAACAAGGTCATGGAGGAGTACGAGGACATCTTCACCTCCCCTGCAGGGGTGCCTTTGCACTGCCAGGTCAAGCACTCCATCAATCTGACCCCATGTGCACCATTGCCCTATGGACCAATCTATTGGCACTCTGTTCTGGAGAATGACGAAATCAAGAGCCAGATTCAGGAACTGCTGCAGAAAGGTCACATCTGACCGAGTTTATCGCCTTGTGGGAGCCTGATCGTGTTGATATAGAAGAAGGATGGGACTTAGAGACTCTATATTGACTATTAGGTGCTGAACAAGATCACTGTCCGAAATAGGTACCTGATCCCACGAATTGATGACCTTCTGGACCAACTGAAGCGGGAAAATATTTCAGCAAGATCAACTTGAAGTTAGGATACCACTAGGTACCAATCCAAAGCTCCAATGTGTGGAAGACTGCCTTCAAAGTTAAGGAGGGCCTTTTCGAATGGTTGGTTATGCCTTTCGGGTTGGCGAATGCTCCTGCAACCTTCGTGAGGCTGACGGATGACATCTTTTGGCCATTCACCAACTCATTTGTAGTGGTATACTTAGATGACATCCTAATCTTCAGCCAGAGTTGGGAAGAGCACCTCCATCACATCCAACAGGTTCTCCAAACACTGTGACAACACAAGCTATGTGCCAATTGGCATGATCCAAGCTCAGTATCTGGGATACATTATTGATGAACGGGGAGTGCATGTGGATACAACCAAGATCCAAGTCATTTGGGATTGGCCAGCTCCAACCACTCTGACAGAGCTCCGTATCTTTCTGGGTCTTGCTAATTTCTACCATAGGTTCGTGCTGGGATTCTCTCATATCACTTGGACCTTGAGTTAAGTCACCAAGGGAGGAGCGAAGGCAAAATTCTTTTGGTCTTAATCTCAATAGAAGGCATTCACATAGTTGAAACATCGCCTCTTCTCGGCACCAATGCTCACATTACTAGACTTGCAACATCAATTTGAGGTCAATACATATGCCTTTGACTATGTTATTGGGGCAGTCCTTACTCAACGCGGGCATCTAGTGGCATATCATAGTGAGACACTTTCAAACATAGTCCGGAAGTATCTAACTTATGACAAAGAGATGTATTCCATTGTGCAGGCCTGTCGAAAACGGAAGCATTACATTTTGGGGAAGGAAATTGTCATCCACACAAATCACCAGCTCCTGCAGTTCATACAGATGCATGGGAAGTTGTAGAATGATCGCCATCAGAGGTGGTCCACATACCTACAAAAATTCCATTTGAATATCAAGTATAATAAGGGAAACACCAATAATGTTGCATATTGCCTCAGCCGACCACCGATGATGGTGTTAACCACTGTGCTCAACTCTTATGGGCACCAGACTTCTGATTGGCCACTTCTCTACAAAAGCAACCCAGAATTTGGCCACACATACTAAACACCCTTGGAGGGTTAACATGTTCTAGATTTTCACCTCTAGGATGCCCTGTTATGCCATTTGGGTCACCTTTGTGTTCCTTCAAGCGAGCGTGCCAAGATGGTTTGGGAAGAACACTATAGTCAGGTTGCTAGTCATTTTGGGGTCGAAAAAATGGTGGTAGTACTGCAGAAGTATTTCTATTGGCTAATTCTTCGATAGGATGTCGGGAAGTACATCAGATCCTGCACTGCCTGTGCCATTGCCAAATTGACCATTAAGAAGAAAGGCCTCTATACTCCGTTGCCTACCCCTAGTCGACCTTCAGAATCCATCTCCATGGATTACTTATTGGGCCTTCCTTCTACTAAGCATGGAAATGACTATTTTTTGTGGTCGTCGACAGGTTCTCGAAGATGGCTATTATGGTGGCCTGCAAGAAGAATATCACAACACAAGCCATTGTTAAACTCTTGTTTGAATGAGTGTGGGTACACTTTTGGATCCCAAAGTCTATCATCTCAAATTGGGACAACAGGTTCCTCAGTACATTTTGTTCTAGTCTATGGTTGATTTTGGACACCAAACTCACTATGTCCACAATCTTCCATCCCCAAACTGATGGCTAGAAAAAGGTTGTCAACAGGATGATCATACACATGTTGTGCATGTACAACTCAAAGAATCCATGTACATGGGATGAAAGCCTCCCCTATGTTCAACATAGCTATAACCGGGCTCTCCATAACTCAACTGGTCACAACATTTTTCAGATGGGCTTGGGATTCTAGCCATTATGTCCCATTGATGTGGCCATGCCATTTGCAGCTACTTAGGTAGATTCGGCTCATGTCTAGTTTGAAACAGATAAGGAAAACAAATT
The DNA here is from genome assembly GCA_000404065.3 of Pinus taeda. Classification (NCBI taxonomy): domain Eukaryota; kingdom Viridiplantae; phylum Streptophyta; class Pinopsida; order Pinales; family Pinaceae; genus Pinus; species Pinus taeda. Next base: position 69,878 of record APFE031282027.1, on the reverse strand, counting down.
CATTGAGCACATCCAACATATCTGCTAGGAGGTCCACGAAATTCTGGAGAAATCAAATGCCAAGTACAAGAAACGACATGATCAACATCGGGTGCCACACAAGTTTCAGGTGGGCAACAAAGTCTGGTTGCATTCGCAAAAGGAAGGCCTTACCGGAGGCTATCAAAAGCTTAGACCACTCTGATATAGTCCTTACACCATTACCAAGGCTATGGGAGACAATGCATTTGAGATCAACATTTTCCCATTCCTTGGCCTGCACGTAGTGTTTAATGTGGAGTGTCTTCAGCCATACTTTCCACCATTACTAGACACATCCAACATTGCAGAACAACTCACACCAACATAGTTAAATCCAGATTGTATGGAACAAGCTACAATTGATCGGATCATGGACATGCATATCAAGCACACTCGCCAGCATAAGATCCAACTGTATCGAGTTGTTAAAGTAGGCCAACTCCTTCACCAAGGCTTTTGGCTCACCAGGGACCAAGTTCAACAGAAGTTTCCTCATCTCATGGAGGAAATCAACGCAATGGGGACCATTTCTTCCTAAGGGGGGAGGAATGATCCAGGTGGATATTGGTGGCCACCCACCAATTCCACTTGGACCCCCACTATTGTTTCTTTCAATGTTTTAGTTTCCTTAATTGTAGCACAATTTACTATTTTTAGCAGTTTTTTGGGTCTTGAACTTCCAGAGTCGTTTTGAGGCCCTAAACAACTTTTTTTGGGAACAATGGGAGCAACATGGGTCCATGGACCAATGATTCTCACTCAAAAGTTGTAGTTCGTGGATAAATATTTCTAACGAGGTATTGTGTGTGTGAAACAGAGGTCATATGCCAAAGTTACGACCCAGGGAAATTGATGTACCAATTTACCCCAACAGGGCCCATAGTTTGGCGCTTCATCTCCTAGGGTTAAGTTTTTGAATGTTTAGGGTTTTCCATTGTTTCTCAACAATAAATAGGCCTTCGAGCCTCATTGTAATATATTTCAGAGGCATGTAGCCGCCACATCTCTTCTCAAAGATAAGCTACCATCGCCCAAGATAAGCTACCATCACCCGAACTAGTTTATTTCAATTTCTGTTTGTAAGCATATTTCAGTGTTTTACATCAATGTAATGAAGTATTATTTATATTGCATCTCTATATTTATGGTGATATCTGTAATATGTTGCGTTCCAATTTAAATCTGGATCATTCCTAGCATTAATTCAATATAAAATTCTACTTCTCGATGAGGAGATAACCAAGGAGTTATTCAGGGAATACATATGAAAATTGTTGTGGAACATGGTACTTCCTCGGGACATTATTGTCTTTATCCTCGACATTGTAATTAGTTTCATCATTGTAGGATATCTATACAAAAAATAGAAGGCATCATTTTCTATGATTTATGATGGCTTGAATAGCTAAGATTAGTCTCACTGAGGTAACTTTCAGTTTTCCCTGCAACATTCTATGTTCCCCGCCTTCATCAAGGCACTTGATGGTATTCTGAAAGAAATAAACCTTGTTTTGATGCACATATAATAAATCCATGTCCAACAATACGCTATATGCTCCTAACTGGATCACATTGAGGTTTGCCACTATTGGAATCCCATTTAATTCGATTGTGTAAGCCTTTGCACAATACTTAACTCTTCTTTTCCTCCCCATGGCCAGTTGGACTAGCCAATACTCATTGTGTACTTCCTTCTTTAATGTGCATTTCTCAACAACAATAGGATTGATATAACTAAATTTGAACTACGATCAATCAAAATCGAAATGCTTTGGTCATCGGGCATACCTTTCATCTCTATAATCATTACTTCGTGATCAACTTGGTGATTATACATAGTTGCATGAATTATAGGTATACTTTGAGCTATGTCTTTGACTGTCTCTGCCTCCTGTACATTGTACAATCTCGGACCAATGTTCTTGTGCTATAGGTAATCCTTCTTTAATTGTTTTCCTCCATAATTCCAACACTTATATGGGCCCTTCTCATAACCCTTCACTTCTTATTGAGTTGGACGACCTCTACTAGTGGCTTTGGACCTTTGTTGATTCTCTTGGTTAACAAGTATTGCACTTGATCCTTTAGTGACCCATCACCCTTTTCCTTTAAATTTGGCATTTCCTTTTGAATTCCCGTCTGTTTTATATTTTGACCTATGCCTAGTCTACTCATAAAAATGCTTCAATTTCGAATTGCATCCTATATTTTTGGCTCATCAAAATCAATTCTATCCTTGAAGGATGGTGGTATTCCATTGACATGCCTCTAAATATTCACTTTTTCTCCTTAAGGTAGGGAACATACCGTATCAGCTCTAACAATTTGGTGGTGTATTCATCATCTGTCATTTGAACCAGTCTAAGTTCATAAAAGTCCTTAGCCTTATTGTCAAAGTATCTTAGATAGATGCTCCCGAAATAATCCTCAAACTTCTTCCAGGACAATTCTTCCTCCCTCATACCCTTTACATTTTACAGTTTTTTCCACCATATATCAGCCTTACCTCTTAGGCTGAAAAAAACTACTTTTTATTTCATATTCTCTGAATAGTTATGGATTTGAAAGAACTTCTTCATTCCTAGAAACCAAGTTTTAACATCCTCTTATTTGCTCATTTCATTATTAAAGGTGGGATTCTTAGCCTTTCTAAACTCCTCCTATATATACTGTCTTTCTCTTCTCTTCCCATGATAATGACGATGGTGATGACAATGTAGCCTACTGCGAGTGTCCTCATACTATTGTTCATGAGTGCTTGAATTCGTTTTAGAAGTACATAGGAGAGTGCCCCCTTTCATTGCGTCTTCATAGGGTGACCAATACCTCTTTCTAAATATGCTCTCCTTTGTCCCATTGGTCCTTCCTTCCTGTCCCAAAGGAATTTGCATGTCTCTATGGTTGATTCCCAACTCATGCTTCCTAATCCTTTGCAGGTATGATAAAATTTATAGTATTACTACATTGACTTAAACTTGCCTTTCTTTCACTCTGACAAGCCTCTCATTGTCAGCTTTGTAGTTTCTTATTTATGCTTTCAGGCTTCTCAGCATGTCCATCCAATCAAGAGAGTCTACAATTCCTTACTATCAATGGCCTTTCCTCTTCAGATGTTCTTACTTCTTCATATACATCTTTTGATTAGTTAGAACTATATTGAACCATCATGTCTTCATCTCTTCAAACCTTAGGGTCTTTTATATGTTGTCACATACACCCACAACTGTTAGATTTAAAAAAATTTACTAAATAATAGATGTTGTCACCTCAACTTGTTGGTGAATAGCTAGAAAGAAACACACATAGTCACTATGAAAATGACTAGATTTATAATGTTGGACATGAGGCTCTGAGGCCTCACTAAATCTCCCAAGGTCCATTGTCGAAACATTACTTCTTACACCTGCAATTATGCCCTTCCAGTCCAAGTGTTGAACCTAGAAGATATGATACTCCTCCGTAACACACCCCCTTCTAATCCCTGCCTAAACCAAGGCTAGAAGGAGGTAGTTACTATGTCGATTGGAACCCCCAAGGTATAATTATCGATATGGGGTCTAAATTTTTCACTCTTTTTCAACTTCTACAAAACCTTAAATGGATACCATCACTGCATTCATCTCATCAAGATATTTCCATTGATATAAATTTTACCTTGATCTGACTCACATATTCAAAGATATTACCCTTCAAAGGTAGGCTACTTCACCCTTGCCATGTCATCACCGATTCGATGTGGCTATCACATGCTAACCCACATGGTGCTCTATATGTCGTCATCGCCATTGTGGACTAATCCATTTGGATAGGCACATTCCTACAAGAAATAAGAGGTCGGCATATTCCACCCTTCGATAACACATTAACACTTAACAAAGGGGCCCAACCCCTGATCTCTGACCTTGAGGTCAAAATGACTTCCCTCTGAGATCATTTATGCTTTGGGCCTTAACTAGCCTGACCCCAACGTGGGTGTTCAACCCAACTCCCGACTTGGGTGTTTCGCCTGACTCCTAAACCCTGACCATCGAGTCCCACTGACAGCGTAACCTACGCACATTGGGTCGGACACAACTTCACTTGAGTTCTGAACTTCTTTCAACCAACTACTTGATCCCCAGCTTGGTAGTTTCTACAAGTGACTTCAAGCTGGTTTTACAAGATTTTAACACTTAGAAAATTTGACAAGTTTCTTCTTGGTTACACAAGTCATGTGACCTACGACTAACTCGCAAATGATGCATAGGAATCCAAATATGAAACTTGGAAAAATACTTGTATAAGAGATTATGGTTTGTAAATATGCATTTTGCAAGTACCTTTCTCCAAAAACATGGGGAGCTTGATCAACTCTCTCACACATCACGACGATGCATTTATTTTACTAAATAAACTCACATACACAGAGAAAATAAAAAACCAATGACCAAAAACTCATACTGTTGAGAAATATAGGGAAATAATATTAGATATTTATTATATTTATTTCTCTTTTCTTTTGATAGATTCTTGTGATTTCTTGATTAAATTATTATTCTTCTTCTTCTTATAGTTATTATTTCTTTGTTCATCAAACAACTACCAAAAACATAAAAACAAGGAGGCATTAGATATAGGAATTCACCCAGGGAGAAACCCCTATGAATGGGAAAAACCAATCCAAACTCTTCCTTTAGGAGAGTCATATCAAAATAAGACAACCAAGAGATTCGACAGAGACTTTTACCCCCCCCATCCATCAAACTGACCCAATATGAATACAATCTTATCTACAAATAGCAATTTCGTTCTGCAACAATGGCATTGTTCTGTAATAATAACTTTGACCTACAAATGTGATCTTCGATTTGAAAAGGTACCCTATTTCTATGATAATAACTTTGACTCACAATAAAATGATGCCTCAATCTTGTAATTACCCAATACTTCAAGCCTGTAGATGATCCTAACTTCGTTGTCTTGTAATCTAAACTTCTTAACACTTCACTGTTGGGTCAAGTTCACTAGGGTATATAATGTTGTTTCTTCTTTTAAATGAGGAACAATAGGAGAAGATGACTTGTAGAAGGTAAAATTGGAACTGATTTAGAATAACTTGAGGCCGACTTGATGGATGGAGGGTTTGACATGACTAAATAACTTTTTTCTTTGACACCATGAACCCAAGAAGGGTTTCTTACATAATAAATTTGACTTTGAATTAAACAAAAAATCCTAGAGCACTCAATGGGTGTGTTGACCTATTGACCATTGACCCAAGCATGAAACCCATGCTTTAATAAGTGAATAAAAAAAATCCTTTTATAAATAATTATAATTATGAAGACCGACACTATTTACATTCTTCAACACTCCCTCTTAACTATGGAGGTATTCATAATTACATACATATACAATTACATGGAAGATCTCAAAATGATATGAACTAAGAAGAAGCTTAGCACACTTAGTGTTGCGGACTAGATACCTGATTAGGGTATTCTATCTGAGTGGGATAAAGGGGACTCAAGCTTTAGGCAATCTAGGCACCATCATGCTTTTAAGCTCTACCACCAACCCAAGGATCTAGGTGCGTGTCCAAGGTCTAAGCTCCATGACCAATGCCACCCTCCCTCTTTAGGATCTAGACATCAAAACATAGGTTGGCTAGATGTCCTCCCTAACATATTACCATTAGATTCTTCATCTCTCCCTAATAAACTAAATCATATATATCCATTTGTCTAAGCATTATTCCAAAGTCTTCAACCTTATTATGGAGAGATTTACCTATATAAACACAACCCCAATTAGTAATAAAGTTTCAAACATGTATATAAGTAAACACAAACCTTCGGGGTCCACAAGTATCTTGATGTTTCTTATATTGTCATCAAGTTATCCAACTAAAACCTTAATAATTCCCAAGTCATTTTCATGAACATTCATTTGTAGTTTCATTCTTACTTTGAGATTATGATTGCCACAATATGCCCTCCTACTCAACTGGGGAGAGATGCATTTTCTTCTATCTAGGCTCCCTCTTAACTTAGACAGATCAATAGCTTGCTTCTTTTTATAAAATTGAAGAGACTTGAACCTGTCAGTGCTTCATTCTTCCTTATAAAATCAAGGTCATCTTGATCATCACCATGCATAGATTCCTTCATCATGCTCATCATTACTATCATATATCTCAATTATAAATATCTTCAAAATTTTGAAGATCATGTACCTGAAAAACCTTCAATAGCAAGTACAAAAAAAATACAAGCATGAAGTTTAACTATATCAAAGTCATATTGATCTGATAATCACCCTATGAGTGACATCAACTAAAGATTTATTGTTTAAAGGTATTATAGACTCATGTGTTGGTGTGTGTTATGTGTTATTGAAGCAACGGATCAATAAGATTGCCAGTACACAGACAATAAAATGTAAAGAGAACAGAGAAATACAGTAAGCAAACACAAAGACACAAAAATTTTAATAAGGAGTTCACCCTATTCTCCAGGGCTACATCTCCGGTCCAGCTTTCGGTGGTGGCCTTATTTCATTGTGTCTTTAAGCAGAGAATTACAATACAGGGACTCAATGTGAGTTCTCCTGAAGCAGGTTTGTTTGGCAGGGTGGTTCTTGGATTTCCTAAGCCACTTGAGTACACAGACTTCTTCTTCCTACCAGCTCTGTGACCTTTTGGTCTACAGTGGAGAGCCAAATATGGTGCTCAACCCGGATAGATCCTCTATGAGATGGCTTAAATCTCTCAAGCCTTTGGTGCTCGACGCTGCCTCTGGTAAACTCGGCCCTCTGTCCTCCTTCTGCTTTTGCTTCAATGTCTTTGTTCCTCTATGTATTTTGTCCTCCTCTCCGGATTCTAGTCTTTCTTCATCTCTCAGTCTGTTCTCCAACTTTTTGGTGTATCCTATCTCTGTTCATGGTTTTTAGCCATTTGAACTCATGCATGTTTGGTTCCTCATCCGCCTCTGTCGATTCACCTTCTGTAGTTGCACTTGGAGTTCCCTGTTTGGTGTCAGCATGAACGCTCAGGGAGTGGCCACTTGTCCTCCTCTAAACAACGTCGGCCTGCTTCATCGGTTCGTTTCTTCAGTTACATCATGGATGAAGTCTTTCCTCCATTGTGGCGGTCAAACGGATTCCAAATATTTACAAATTGTGGTGTATTCCTTCATTGATTCCGCTTCCTCCATGGGGCTTGATATCAGCCGTCTGATCTGGGGCCTCCAGATCCGACGCCATACGCACATCCCATGCGGTTGACATGCTTGACCGATAACGCGCGATCAACGACAGTTTTCTCTCACCTCTGCTTGCCATGCATTGATCGTTGAGTGGGATTGCTTCGCTTTCATCCAAACCTCTTACCATTTGAGGGTTCCCCGATCAATACCACTGGTTTCCAGAGTGTGGGTCTCGCCTTGTAAGTTTAGTGTTTTTTTTCTTTTCTGCCCGTGGTTCTCCGGTTCGCCATGTGTTCGTGTGCTCGGGCTTCCCCCATTTCGGCCCTGTTTGTCCAGCGATGCACAATTAGCGCTAAGTGCTAATCGTGCATCAAATTCCACCTCCTTTTCCCAATCCGGGGCTCCCAGGGGCTACTTTAACCTCCTGTGTAGTCTCCATGGGCCTCAGTCATCACGCTTTGACCTAAGTCCTTGTCATTTCACGCCGACTGCCATTGCCACTAGTTTAGGGGTCTTTTTGATCATTGTTTTGGAAATTTTAGAGATTTGTCATGGTTCTTTGACAGTCTTTTATGGATCCAATTCAGATCACGACCTTCACACTGAAAAATCTTTTGGACCACTAAAAGTTGGTTTTCTTTCAAGCATCAACTAAGTGAGGATACTGCTGTCTCACTTGTCCAATCTCAATCCACTTTACACTGCTCGACTTCGAACCTTTGAGTCCAATTCTGAGGTACTCAACATCTCCTCCATGGGTCGTCCTCACCTTCCTGTCCAAGACTCTGTCTTCCTGCAATTCATTAAGATATTCAGGTAGCAGTTCATCAATAGAAGGCAATTGACTTTTCTCTTCAGGATCCTTAATCATTGAAGGTTCAAACAATCTCAAGCAATCTGCATTTACGACTGAGTAGATGTCCATGTAAGCTGGTAGAGCAAGGCGAAAAGCATTTTCACCAATTTTCTCAAGTATCCTAAAAGGTCCATACCTGATAGGCTTTACTTTTGACCTTCACCTTGCATCCTGTCCTTGCTGATATAAGCCAGACCTGGTCTCCAACTTGAAAACTATGCTCCATCCGATGCTTGTCATGCCTAGCCTTGTATTTGTCTTGGCTCTTTTCCAGCTGTTCTTGTACTGCCTGGTGGATCTCCTGGATCTGTTCAATGAACCTAGTTGCCTTGTCCACATCACTGTGTCCATCAGCCATGGTATCTTTACCAAAGACAAAATCCAAAGGAGACCTTGGTATGAAACCAAAACAGGTCTCAAAAG
>APFE031282027.1:0-57584 GCA_000404065.3 Pinus taeda | reverse complement strand
CATGTAGGCCAATGGATAGAACTTCTTTTTGATTGCAACAACAAATTCACTCCAAACAGAGATGGTCTTACCATGTTTCTTTATGTCAGCTTGGGTTCTGCCTTCCCACCAAACCAAGGCAGTGCCTCCTAGGCATAGGATTGCTAGCTGAATTTTACTCTTGTCTGAGTTGATGTTTTACACTTTGCAATACACATCAATTTGTCTAATCCAATTGTCCAACTTTTCAACATTTAGCTTTCCATCATATATAGGCAAATCAAATTTAACATCTAGCTTAATCAAAGATGCTTTCTTAGTATGCACAGGGCTATTAGGAGGTGTGAGAAAGCTTTCCCCTTTCCCCTTTCCTTTTGAGTGGTCATGGGAATGAGACTTATCTTCTTCTTTATCTTGTTTAGAACCTGATGAATCTTCATCCTTGTGCTTTCTAAAGTCCCTATACATTTCTTCTACCATGGAATTTATAGCTAGGAAACTCTCCATGAATGAAGGGTTTGGCCCCATAAAAACTTCTTCTGACATTGTCTTCCGATAATAGACTCTCCCAATTTCAGGATTAGTTTAGACCAACTCTCCTTCTCCTAATTTGAGCTTTGATCTCATGAGCATTCAACAACTAAACCAACACAAGCTTGTCTAACCTTATAGCCTAGAGATCTGATACCACTTGATCTGATAATCACCCTATGAGTGACATCAGCTAAAGATTTATTATTTAAAGGTATTACAGACTCATGTGCTGGTGTGTGTTCAATGTTATTGAAGCAACGGATCGATTATATTGCCAATACACAAAAATGGAAAGACAACAGAGAAATATAGTAAGTAAACACAAAGACACAAGAATTTTAATAAGGAGTTCACCCTATTCTCTAGGGCTACTTCTCCGGTCCAGCTTTCAGTGGTGGCCTTATTTCATTGTGTCTTTAAAGCAGAGAATTACAATACAGGGACTCAATGTGAGTTATCCTGAAGCAGATTTGCTTGACAGGGTGGTTCTTGGATTTCCGAAGCCACTTGAGTACACAGACTTCTTCTTCCTACCAGCTTTATGACCTTCTGGTCTACAGTGGCGAGCCTAATATGGTGCTCAGCCCGGAAATATCCTCTATGGGATGGCTCGAATCTCTCAAGCCTTTGGTGCTCGACGTTGCCTCTAGTCAGCTCAGCCCTCTGTCCTCCTTCTGCTTTTGCTTCACTATCTTTGTTCCTCTGTGTATTCCGTCCTCCTCTCAGGATTTTGGTCTTTCTTCATCTCTCGGACTGTTATCCTGTCTCTGTTCATGGTTTTTAGCCATTCGAACTCATGCCTATTCAGTTCCTCATCTGCCTCTATCTATTCACCTTCTACAACTGCGCTTGGAGTTCCCTGTTCGGCGTCATCATGAATGCTCAGAGAGTAGCCACTTGTCCTCCTCTAAACAGCGCCAACCTGCTTCGTCGGTTCATTTCTTTAGCTACGTCGTGGATGAAGTCTTTCCTCCACCATGGCGGTCAAACAGATTCCAAATCTTTACAAATTATGGCATATTCCTTCGTTGATTCTGCTTCCTCGATCGGGCTTGATCTCAGCCATCCAATCTGGGGCCTCCAGATCCGACGCCATGCGCATGTCCCACGCGGTTGACTTGCTTGACCGATAACGCGCAATCAACGATGGTTTTCTCTCACCTTCGCTTGCCACGCATCGATCGTTGAGTGGGATCACTCCACTTTCATCGAAAACCTCTTACCATTTGAGGACACCCTGATCAATACTGTTGGTTTCTAGAGTGCGGGTCCTGCCTTGTACATTTAGCACTTTTTTCCTTTTTCGCCTGTAGTTCTCTAGTTCGCCATGCGTCTGTGTGCTCGGGCTTCCCCCATTTCGGCCCTGTTTTCCCAGTGATGCGCGATTAAAATCCACCTCCTTTTCCCGATCCAAGGCTCCCAGGGGCTACTTTTACCTCCTGTGTAGTCTCCATGGGCCTCGATCAGCGCGCTTTGACTGAGGTCCTCGTCGTTCCACGTTGGCTGCCATTGCCACTGGTTCAGGGGTGTTTTTGATTGCTGTTTTGTAAATTTCAGAGATTTGTCATGGTAATTTGATAGTGTTTTATGGATCCAATTCGGATCACATATCAAAACATTCAAACTTTAGACATCAAATACCTAAACCTAGTTAGCTTTATAATCAACAAATATTAGATGCTTTTACATACTAGACTTTAACTTCTTGCTAGGGTTTTCTCATAAACCTTAGACTTCATCTTCAAGACACAAAGCCTTAGATAATATCAATTCAATCAAATAAAGATCCTACTATTCATATAAGGTTTCAAGAATATGCTTTTATGTCAAAATTTACTAGGGTTAGTAGCAAACCCTAGATTCTATCAAATTCACGAAAACAATATTAATCTCTACTAGGGTTTTGTTACACACCCTAGATTTCACAAACTAAAGCATGAGTATCAACAATTTTTAGCAATATTTATATATTTAATATATAATAATATATATTATAGTAATAAGACACAGCATTCATACATAACCTACTAGGTAAACCCAAGACATAATCATCAATACATCAAAATTAGATATAAAACCATTTTAATCAAGCTGGAGTTTTGATTATGCAGAATAATACATACCTAGGGTTTCATTCCTAAGATCTCATATTATCTATAAAAATGGTTTTTTATAAACCCTAATTTTCAAAATCCTAAAATCTAGGGTTTCTACTTGTTACAACGAACCCTAATTTATCAAAATCTTAAAGATATAGGGTTTCGATTAATAACTAGGAGAATAATAACAAACCCTAAAAGAATAGGATTTTGTCATAACAATACCAAAACCCAAGACATAGAAAGGATATAGTTTTTCATTATAGATTCTAGAATTTATCAATATCCTTAAGAGGATTACTAACATTGATAAACCATTAGCATCAAGAGGCTAGGGTTTTATAGTGAACCCTAAAGGTTAGGGATTCACAAAAATGAACATATGACAAGAGATAGTATAGCGAGGGTAGATTCAATCTATTTATTAATCACCCTAACAAGAATATTAATGATTCAAGACCCTAAACATAAGAAAGTTAGTAATACAAAATAAATTTCAAAATGATTGTATCTTTTAATGAAGAAGTTTAACTATAGAATATGATGATATTTAGACATACCTTGAGTTGCTCCTTTTTACAAATCTCGTAAGATATTCATTGAAATGCTCACTTTGAATTTAGCTATGATATTTATATGTGAAATTCTTATTCACAAATATAACCAAGAAAAAGTATAATTAAGAGCTTTAATGCATCAATGCATGATGGAATCCTACGGATTTAAAATCCTAGAATTAGCAAAAATCAAAGCATCTTTCCTTTAATCAAATCTAGGGATGACATTACATCCTAGACTCCCTACAGGTTCTAGAAGTTAAGAGTAGTGAGGGAATTTTAATGTTTCTAGATGACTATGGTTTTTCTCATAACAATTCTAGATAACAATCTATAATATAATTAAATTACGAACCCTAAATTCACATAAACCCTAAGACAATTCATGTTATATTGTTTTATTAGATGAATATGCCATTCACAATTACGTACCTTTGTCTTGAATGATTGTTATTCCATTTGCAACCTTTTTTCAAACTTAGTACACATGGTTAGATGATTATAAAAAAAGAACAAAGATACTTACATGATTTTGGTGTTGAGTCAACTCATTTTTCAAAATGATAAACTGCATCCATAGCAATGCAGATATTGCTCAACGAACTGTTCCTTTCTTGAATTGATAAATCATGTATCGACTTCTAGTATCCTTTTTCGAGATAAGCTTGAAACCTATTGTGCATTAGAAATTCTATTGTTGCTTTCTCTATCACTTATAAGTTTCATCCTACCTATTAATATGCACAAGTATTTATAGAGTTCGATCATTAATCTTGAAGCCTTTTGAAGGTAGATTGTATCTTGATGCTTACCTTTCTAGGATAGGATTGTACTTATTTTGTATAACTCAGACTAGGTGTATTGTATAGGTCTCAGTGTTCTCTTAAATTGAGGCTCTTTTAAAAATGCAATAATAATCTTCTTCTAGGGATTCCAATAAGATCTATGCTCAAAACTTTAGGATAAGAATTGGAGTCAACAAATGTCAAACTTCAGAATTATTTGACTTACTATGTAATTTCAGATCCTATGGAGATAGTTTCAGACCTTTGTTTTTATATTGATATCTTCGATTTATTTTGTAATAGGCTCGACCTTGACTAGGGTATATGTATAGCCTTTTGATCCTCCAAAATAGAGCCTTTTAGGCTCCTCTTTGTGATTCATCAGCCCATGTTTGTAGTCTTAATATTTTAAGTCTATGGTCAAATTGCAGAGGTAATGTTTTTTATTTATGCCCATAATTTCATTTTACTACCTTCAAGGAGCTCAGACTTATGAGACTGAATTCTTTTAATTGTCTTGAATTTTTTTTGTGATCTTCTAACTACCCTTTAAGTGAATGAACCAAGCTTTGATACCATTTTGAGAAATCTAGGGCAATAAGGTCAGACCCTTATTATATTGATTTCTCCTTTATTTTGATAGATTCTTGTGATTTATTAATTAAAGTCTTCTTCTTCTTATTGTTATTATTTATTTGTTCATCAAACAACTACTATAAACACAAAAACAAGGAGACGCTAGATGTAGGCACTTAGCCAGGGAAAAATCCCTATGGAGTGAAAAACCCAGTCCAAACTCTTCCTTCAGTAGATTCATATCAAAGTAAGACAACCAAGACCTTTGTCAAAGAATTTTACCCTTCCATCCATCAAAATGTCCAAATATGAATATAATCTTCTTTGCAAATAGAAATTTCGTTCTGCAACAATGACATCGTTCTATAATAATAACTTCAACCTGCAATTGTGATCTTCAATCTACAAAGGTACCCTAGTTTTGTGATAGTAACTTCGACCTGCAATAACATGATGCCTCAATCATGTAATTAACCAATTCTTCAATCCTGTAGATGATCCTAACTTCGTTTTCCTATAATTTGAACTTCTTGACACTTCACTGTTGGGTCGAGTTCACTAGGGTATATATAGTTTTTTCTGCTTGTAAATGAGTTGACATGAACAATAAGAGAAGACGACTTGTAGAAGGTAAAATTGGAACCAATTTAGAAGAACTTGAGGCTAACTTGATGGATGGAGGGTTTGACATGACTAAATAAATTTCTTTCTTTGACACCATGAACTCAAGAAGGGTTTCTTACATAATAAATTTGGTTTTGACTTCAATAAAAATTCCTAGAGCACTCAATGGGTGCTTTGAACTATTGACCATTGACCAAAGCATGAAACCCATACTTTAATAAGTCAATTAAATAAATAAATCCTCTTATAAATAATGACAATTATGAAGATCGACACTAGTTACATTCTTACGTGTCGAATTAATGAAAGGAATACAACAATTCATGTTTATGTAACATTTATAGAAACTCAACCATTCTTTAGACATGCTTATAGGAAAACTAATGTTCATTGACACACATGAAATCACATTCCTCATTGACAGTATAAGCATGTAACCAATACAATGACTAATAAAAAATATCCAAATATAAGAAGGATGAGCAAATACTTGTATTATACAACTGAATAAGCAGGAAATTGAGATTGATACTTTGACTCTCCACCCAACCATAGACAAGCTACAACCACTATTACTTGTTGTCACCACCAAGCCAAATTCGAATGCTTGAGGTGGAGTGCTTCTGAGGTAAAATTCAACCAAAACAACAAATAAAATATTATGTCCCAAGGCCACTCTGGCTTCATCCACCAACTACATAAGCTTCCACTAAGTCCTCTCAGTGTTTTCATACATATTGGACATCCATGTTATGACATCACGATACAAAGAGTTCAACTCAATTTTAGGAGAAGAGATTCCACAATAAGGAAGGCTCATTAGTGGATAAGCTATTGATGGGTAAAGAAAACACTCTCCAGGTGGTTCATTAGTGAGTTAAGCACCAGAGCTTCGGCCCCAAGGAAAATCCTGGTGGTTCATTATCCCTCACAAGAACCTAAGTGATTCTTCCCAACTCAGTAGGTTCATAAATCTATAGACTTCTAGTGGGTTCTTCATCCTTATAGGAAATCCACTACTCATTATAATTATTTTTACTAGCAAGCCTCTATGAGGGTTCCTCAACTAGTTTAGAATCTCTTCAAATATTAAAAATAACAAACTACTACGCAATGTTGTTTTCTCTGCGTTCTCACCTCCAATCTTGGATGATTTTTCCCTTTTCATACAGGGTCCATGCAAAGAACCCTTCTACTACTCCTGCACATTCCAAGGGATTTTGTTCTCTATACTCAAGCCTCTATGCTCTAGTGTCCCTTATCACCCATGAGAATGTCTGTATAAAATCCCCTCTCTTCTAGAATTGTTCATGTCCTCTTAACAAACTAGTCATCTCTCTTGTTCCCAAAGCTCCGTGTAGTCAACTACTAGACAATGAGGCCCATTTCTATCTTTAAATTTTTGTATTTTTATTGCTTATTGTTGGAGCTCAAAGGAAACCTAGGCCAGTCCTCTTCTTTCAGTTAATTTATAGAATAGTCAACCCCATAAAAATACTCAACTAATTAGGACTGGTATTTAAAATAACAATTCCCTCAAGTAATGGAATCTAGGTCCTTGTCTCAACTTTTTGAATAATTATAATTATCCAAAACAAGGGAAATGTTGGCCAAGGGATATCACAATCCCCTCCCAATGAGAGAATTATTAACTAGGGGATGTCACACTAGTTTGCCTAAGGAGGTTAACCTATTTGGTAAACTACCAAAGAGAAGACGATGCATTTCATAGGTCAATAACGGAGTTTTGGTGAATTTGAAAAAGAATGATCTCAAAAAGTTTTCTAAAAATGTCGATGGATACTTTTGCCCAATCTTTGATGGTGTTTTCCATTGCATCAAAAAGTTGGTTGATGGTGTTTCCATGCCATCGAATCTTTGGGTTTGAAACATATTCCTTCATTAATATGAATATTTGGCTGATGCTTGAGGGGAATTCTGATGCACTTGCATATATAGGGAACAAAGTTCAATGAAGACTGGACTGAAGCTTGCCAATGTGATTGGATGGTCACATGATGATGCTAGGAGAAATTTAAATATTTTGTAAGAAGTTGTAGATATTTACCTTAGGAAGTGAGTTTGTTTTTAGAACAAGTTGGAGGAAATATTTACTAATGTAAATGTAATTTAAGTTTCCCTTATTTTTTGAGAAGGGGACATGGATCATCTCTTGTGACTTTTGGTTGTCCCATGTTAGCTTCCTTTTTAAAGAGAGGGAGCATTGAGAAGAGAGAGTGCAACAGAGATAGAGAGAAGGAAAAAGAGAGGATAAACTCCAACACTAGGAGAAGAGGTAGAGGTTGATAGGTCTGGGTTGCACTTGCCCACATTGTATATATGGCTAGGCTTAATGTATATTCAAGCTGATTAATGAGTAATATGTTTATGTGCCTCTATATTTGTAATTTTTTGTCTGTCTATTATTAATGAAGTTGTCTGTATTAGGGGTAAATGTAAATGACCAATCAAATGAGTTAGAAATCTATGTGTGATGTTTGTTTTTGGTATGGAATATGAATGTCTGAATTCATGAGGATTGTGATTTATGAGTGACATGAAATTCATGAAGAAAAGCAGGTTGAATAGGTTGGATGTGGAGCCTAATTATCTTCCTAATTCAGAGGTATTATTTTAGCTGCATTTGGATCCCAATCCCTGACGAGGATGTGTGGGGGGGCTTCCCACCCATTATTGTTTCCTGCTGGGTCCGAGGGGGGCTGCATGTTTGGAGCCCGCCCTGAAGGGGCTTCGAGGGCAGTGCCTCCGAAGCTAAAAGTAGATGAACAAATTCCTTGCAAAATATTGTAATTTCGTAGTCAATTTAGGTCATTTAGTAGGAAGATGATATGACGGTAGAAGTTATGTTTAATTTAGGGCTTTTTTCCCTAGAAGGTAACCCCTTGGTTTATATGAGAGAATTGTATTGTAGATGTGGATTATTATTCTAAGCGGGAAAGAGAGAGGATATTGTGTAAGAGATAAGAGGAAATTACAATGGATATGTTGTAGGTTGTATCTCTTCATTTTGCTGGATAATATAAAAGGAAGGACTAGTTGTTTCTCCATGGGCATAGCCCAAATTGGTTGAACCACATATATCTATGTCTCTCTTGTTTTATGAATTTATGTATTTGTATTTTCACAATATTTTGTGTATTAAATTGCTTGGTTAATTAATTTCTAACATAATACCTTCAAGTTTTTATTAGAGGTTGATTGCTAGGTCTGTAGAATGGACGTCGGTTTTGAGTGTTGAAATCAATGTAAACCTTATTGGAGATCCCTATGTTTAACCTTGCATCCTTGTGAATCTTTCAAACAAGTGCTGGTGAAATTTTTTGTTGTTAGAAATCAACATAAGCTCTAGTTGAGGTCTAGAGAGCCAAGTTCAAAAAGGAAGTTTTTATGGAAGTTTGCACTTGTTGAGCCACGCTACAATATGAATATTGTGACCCAACCGTTGTGCTATTGTTCATGGCTCTTTTGTGGCTTGTTACAAAACCACATAGATGAATGTTCTCTGTGTTCTCGAGTCATGAATATTTGGTATTTACAACAAATAGATCATTATAAAAGGAAACAGAGTGCCCGATTTGAATGTTGTCCAAAACCTGCTAGTTTTGTTCATAACTGATAAGTTTGTGTTATCTTTTCAATCCAAGAAAATAGAGGCATATGAAATCACTCATTGTGTTAAGGAACAAGTAAAAAAACATGGAGAATCGATTAGGAACTAAGCCAAGTCATTTCAGTGCTACAAAATTATTTCGCTGTACCTACAACCATAAAGTTTTAGGGCTGCATTTTGGGTTTTTAAATTCCCTTTAGTCTGTCTATTATATCATTTGATAAGTTCAAGTTTATGGGGTTGAATGAGGTGAGGAAAAGGATTGGAAGGTGGGAGGAGTCCCATTCATGTAATTTGGCAAATTAAATCCATATTCTCTCTTTTTGACTACATATTTTAAATAGTTGATCGAGGTGGTGCTAGGAATGCTAAAAAACTAGAAATAGCTCAAAAATAAAAGTCAGCAATTGAAGTGAAACTAAGATCAAATTGTAGTTCTCATCGTCTTGATTCCAACGACATGAACACCACTCAAATCAAAGTTCATATGCTCAAGATATTCATGGTCAAAGTTATGGTCAAACTAGGCCAAGTGGCAGCCACTAACAAGGCAACAATTTGGAATTTTTCCACCACATGGATTTAGGTCACCAAATGGGCAAATTTGTGTCTTCCTTAAATTGTTTGTTAACCCCAAAAATCAGCAGATTAATTTTTGTATAATATGTAATAAAATACAAAAAAAAATTAAAAAAGGTGGTGGGCCACCACTCCACACAGCCACACATATCAAATATAAAACGTTGTTATATGGGTTGAGGCCCACAGCTCTAACCTGGGACCCCGCACACGGCCCACAGTCATTGCAATTAATAGCCACCATATAGTTCGAGGCTGACAGGAGTCGAACCTGCGCTAGTCGGTAGGTCGGCCTGCCGGTGATGACCCCATGTACCAATCAACATAAACCATGTGCCAATATGCAATGGGCTCCACAACATACCATCCAAAATTACATACACCAACCATTATAACCAAAATGAAGAACCACATAAAAAATGTCACATTGTATAACAAAGCTCACCCAAGTATCGGGTGGGAGGGTTTTGAACCCACCCCACCCCCACATTATCTGTCGACCGTTGCCAACAAGCCAACGACTTGTTCTTTGAAAACTCCGACACATTTTGTTATAAAAAACCCAACATTTATCTCATTAGAAAGGAGGAAGAGAGAGTTGAGCCGAATCAAGTGCAGGCGGAACCCAGCGAGGAGTGGGCACATTTTTTGAGGAGGGTATATTCCAAGGGAATATTCCCTAGAATATTCTCAAAATTTTTCATGTAGAACTTGGAGGAATTTGAAAGATTCCCTAAAGGGTGATTTTTAACAGCCACATAATCATGTCAACTTTATACTCAAAAGAACTAGAATTTTGCAAGGAATGTGATAGTGTGGTCTATTTCCCCATTTGAGTAGTAAAAATTCAGGCAACCAGCAGTAAGGAATCTTTGTAGAATCTTTGTGGAATCTAAAATATTCCCTTGGAGGTTTATTTTTGACGGAGACACAATGATGCTGAATTTATAGTCATTTTTCATTGAATTTTGTAAGGAGCATAGTGGTGTGCACAAAATTTTTGTCTGAGTAGCGGACTTTGAGTCCATCTCTAGGAAGGAATCTTTGGGGGAATCTTCGAGATTCCCAAGGGTCCATATTTCAATGGTGTCAGAAATGGGCCAAGTTTTTAGTCATTTGACACGATTTTGCGCCACGATTTCAACAGTGTAGTCCATTTTATTAGTTGAGCTTTGAATTTTCCAGCCATCCTGGAAAGTGGAGGTCTATGATGCAATTATGCATGTCTTTCTTCTGATTTGTTGGGATGATGTTTTTGTTCCCAAGATCCTTGTTTCCATTATGTTTAAGGATTCTTCTATGCCACGTCGCGTGAGAATTTATTAGCTTGTCATGTGGAAGGAAGGCCCATTTGAGTGAGATTTCTTATAGGGAGAACTTCTCGTGGAGATACATGCCACTTTGGTTGAGGGAAATTATCCTTGTATTGACAAAGAATGTACTATGTACTCATCATCATCTTGCAACATTTAATGAAGCGACCTGTCCACTCTTGACACCGAGCTTGAATACGTAACCCACATTGGGTGAACTCCGTTATCAATGTGTTTGGGTCCTATGATTTGATGGTTTTTGTTATGTTTCATCTTCTTTACAATATGCACATGTAGCTTTGCATACTCTTTCATATTTAATTATTATAACATCACAAAAGTAAAAGATCTTGATTAATTCCAGTAGTTGAAGAGATCCAGAACAAGTTTGGTATCAGAGTGGTCTTCTCGCTGATGTGAATTGCAAGTGTGAATGATTGAACATGCAACAAGAAGGAAAATGGAGAACAATAGATATCTCTACGAGGAACTCCTCAGGATGGCACGCATGTTGGACATAATGTATGTATATTATGAGGATAAAATGGTAAGAGAGGAACGAGATAAAGAAAGAGCAGAGGACAACGCTCCATCTACCCCATCGAGTGACATTCTTCTTCTTCATCATCTTCTCATCATTCAAATGAAGAGATCAATTAGAGCCTTCAAGTAGAGAATGCTAAATTGAGGAGAATTCTATGAGAAGAAAAAGAGGAAAAGCAAAGAGTTCAACTTTAGATATGAGCCATGAGAGAGGTCTTGGAAAAATTGAAGCACAACGAAGGCTTAGCAAATCTATCATCACCTGTTTTGGAATGGAAAGCTAAGGTAAACAATATTGATCATTTTTCAGTTTCATTTTCACATGACACTATTTATGTTGGAAATATGGAGGTACACATTTCAGGAACTAGCATGAGACTCCTTACCAATATGGGGTATAAAGGAGGAGGAATTAGTTTTAATGGCCAAGGAATGACTTATCCATTGGAGGTTGTACAAAGACCTCGATTTGCAGTTTTGGGATACACTAAAGGAGAGGCTCAAAGGTATCAGAAGCTTCCAAGAAATTGTTGAAACCATCGAGGAAAGAAGATGATGGGAACACATCACAATCCTCCCATGACAATACACATTATAGAGGAAGATCTAAGGCAAGCCCTCACCACCAGAATTTCACTAGAGACAGCCAAGAGAGGTATAAAAATTCTCAGTATTCTAGAGTTCATTTTGATTACAAGTATATTGTTAATGATGAGCAGAAATCATGGCATAGAAAACCATGTAGTTTTTGTGGTTTACATAACCACGTGGTTGCTGGGTGTTGGAAGAGAATGGTAGAAAGAAAGAAGATGAATTGTGAAAGGCCTTCTCCACATCAGGGAAAGAAGAAGGTTAAGCAGGTCTGGAGGAAGATTTTTTTTTTCAATCATTGTAGCATAGGTGGAAATTAAAGAGCCGCATGTTGGAGGCTCCATTCAGAGCAGTGTCTCAAGGACAAAGAACCCGTGTAGAAACTAGCTAGTGAAGGTGTTCAAAAAGCAAATCCACCACATTCTTGGTGGTCCAATTTGTTGAGTAAGAGATGGTTTTATTAGATATGGTAGCTTGTCATGACCACATTTTGTAAATCATGTGTTGCAACATGACTTCAAAAGTGATGATGTGTTTTCCATGCTTACTAAAGCAATGATGATGTTTTAGCCTTTTATTGATAGCTGGGGTATTGGTTTCTATTATTATGTAAACTTTCCCATAAAGTATGTGTTATAAACTCTTGGAAAGTATGGGGATGCTTGGGCCATGATTGGTCATATAATTTTCAAAGATGTACTACAAGTTTGCAGAGGATGCAGGTGTCAGATCATAACTTATGGCTCCAAAGAACAAGGATGAAGGAGAAGGAACCTGTTAGGACACTTGTTGTGCAGATAATGTAACACAATAATTGTAGATTATGTTCATGCTTTTCGAGGACCAAAAGCTCCTTAGTGGGGAGGAATGATCTAGTTGGCTCCACGAATACTCAAAAACTAGAAATAGATCAAAGATAAAAGTCATCAGATTGAAGTGAAACTAGGACTAGATCATAGTGCTCTTCATCCTTATTCCAATGACGTGAATGAAAATCAAATAGGAGTTCTTATGCTCAAGATACTTGCAGTCAAAGTTCTGGTCAAACTAGGCCAAGTGGCAACTACTAATGAGGCAACAATTTGGAATTTTTCTGGCCCACAAATTTTGATCATCGGAATGGGGGAATTTTTTGCCTCCTTAAATTGTCCAATAACCCCAAAAATCGGCAGATTATTTTTGTATAATATGTCATAAAAAGGAAAAAAATAATAAAAAAAAGGTGGCAGGCTACCACCCCCACCACCCCACACAACTGCATATATCAAATATAAAACATTGCTAAACGGGTTGGGCCTCACAGCTCTAACTCGGGAGCTCGCCCATGGCCCATGACCCTTGCAATTAACAACCACCACATAGTTCGGGTCGACAGGTGTCGAACCTGCACCGACTGGTGGGCAAGCCTGCCAGTGATGGCCCCATGTGCCAATCAATGACCAATGAACATAAACCATGTGCCAATACACAATGAGCTCCACAACATACCATTGAACATTACATACGCCAATCATTATAACCAAAAGGACGAACCGCATAAAAAAATGTCGTGCTGTATAACAAAGTTTTCCCAAGTATGGGGTGGGTGGGTTTTGAACCCAACCCACCCCCACATTATTTGTCGACCGTTGCCAACAAGCCAATGACTTGTTCTTTGAAAACTCTGCCACATTTTGTTATAAAAAACCCAACATTTCTCTCATTCAAACGGATGAAGAGAGAATCGAGCGAAACCAAGTGTGGACACAACCCAACTAGGAGCAAAAATGTTTTTTGAGGACGGTTATTCCAAGGGAATATTCCTTGGAATATTCTAATGCATAATCTTGGAGGAATTTGAAAGATTCCCTAGAGGGTGATTTTTCACAGTGACATGATCATGTCAACTTTATACTCAAAAGAAACAGAATTTCATAGGGAATGTGATGGTGTGGTCCATTTCCCCATTTGAGAAACAAAAAATTAAGGCATCCAACAACAAGGAATCTTTGTAAAATCTTATGGAATCTAAAATATTCCCTTGGAGGCTAATTTTTTACCAAGACAAAATGATGCCGACTTTATAGTCATTTTTCATAGAATTTTTCAAGGAGCATAGTGATGTGCTCAAAATTTTCATCCGAGTAGTGACTTTTCTAGCCTTCTCCAGGAAGGAATCTTTGAGATTCCCTAGGGTCTAGATTTTGATAATATCATAAAGGGGAAAGGTTTATAGTTGTTTGACACGATTTCGCGCCACAATTTCAGCAATGCAGTCCATTTCATTAGTTGAGATTTGTATTTTATAGCCATCCCCGAAAGTGGATGTATATGATCTAGTTATGCCATGTCTTTCTTCTGATTTGCTGAGATGATGTTTTTGTTCTCGAGATCCTTGCTGCCATTATGTTTAAGGATGTTTGTATGCCACGTCATGTGAGAATTTATTAGCTTGTCATGCTGAAGGAAGGCCCATTTGAGTGAGAGTTCCCATAGGGAGAATGTCTCGTGGAGAGACATGCCACTCTGGTTGAGGGAATTTATCCATCTAATGAAGCAAACTCCCCACTCTTGACACTGGGCTCAGAGACGTAACCCACATTGGGTGAACTTTGTTATCAATGTGTTTGGGTCCTATGATTTGATG
This sequence comes from Pinus taeda, assembly GCA_000404065.3. Classification (NCBI taxonomy): domain Eukaryota; kingdom Viridiplantae; phylum Streptophyta; class Pinopsida; order Pinales; family Pinaceae; genus Pinus; species Pinus taeda. The sequence goes on along the minus strand of APFE031282027.1, from coordinate 43,147 downwards.
GTTTTCATTATGCTTCATCTTCTTTAAAGTATGCACATGTGGCTTTTCATACTCTTTCGAATGCAATTCTTCTAACATCACAAAAGTAAAAGATCTTGGTTAATTCTGGTAGCTGAAGAGATCTTGATCAATAGTTCCTGAAATATTCTAGATTTGGGAAAATACGAAGCTATGGGTGCTATTAGTCATGGGTTATTGGCAGTTGGGGCAATCTGGTTTGTTCATCAAGTGGTATCAAAGATAGATTGTTCTTTGGCGATTAAATAAGAACAAAAAAGGTTGGAATTAAAGTTCAAATGTTGATTGTGTATGAAGACCTTTTGAATGGGATGTTGTGAAAGTATTTGAATGAAATTATGAGCAAACAAATCCCTTGAACATAATTTAGATTGACAAGTGAAAAGATAATTTGATGTATTTTGAGGTAAGGCTATGCAGGTTATTAGAAGCAGACTTGGATAGACAAGCCAAAACATAACAAATTTTTTTGTTCATGAGGAAATGTACTTTTCAATATTTTTATGTGGAAAGTGGAAATAGCTATGGAAGACAAATGAAGAGGTTGGTAGAAGATCCATGTTATGGATATTGCATAGGGGTCAAGAAGAATTGATACATGTACAGATGGAATTTCCAGGTTTGAAGATAATTGGACAGTGAAATGGGGCTGAAGAGAAGAAGAAACTTACAACAAGAGGGGGACAAGTTGAATTCTTAGGAAGTAAGTGAGATGATTGTAGGGAAGTGAATATTTGATATGCTCTTGAGGAAAAACAAGTGCATTCGTTGGAAAGGAATTGGTTCAACAAGTAGATCCAAGAAAGGTTGTGGAAGATGAGGTCTTGTTATAGAACTTATAAAATTGAATATGGTGTTTATGCTAACTTGGTCATTAAATAATTTTGTTTGCAAGACTGAATTAGAAGAAACTACAATAGGAAGTAAGCTATGCCAAAGGAGTAGGAGAAGGAAAATCTCTTAGATGAAGAAATGGTGACAAAACCCGACAGTGAAATAAATTTACTAAAATCTAAGAAGAGTGAACCATTGAAGATGTAGCAACCAACAAATTTGAAAGTGGAAGAAGAGGTTCTATTAGAGAGAACCCAGAGAAGAGAAGATACCAAGAGAATGGCTTGGTATGGGTGACAAGTAGCAGACTTATTACATAGAAAAGAAGGGTTTGGTGCAACTCACTAGTAGGCAAGGAGATTTCACAAGAGGAAGAGATGAAGATGATTGTTATTAGTCATAACAGGGGTTCAAAGGAAAATTCACAAGCAGAAGAAGAAAAGTGCCAAAGCAGTTGGACTCAAAGGAATGAGTGATGAAGAATTTGGGAAGGAGATGGTTGAGTTGAGAGCATAACTCAATCATGTGAAACAATTGCTATAAAAAAGTCAATATGACTAGAGTCATTGTTGGATACTAAGCAATCAATAAGAAGAATGTTTTTGTTTTAAAGAATAGGAAGGTCTGCAATAACAAAGGGATGACAACAGTAAGAAGAATTATGTAGCAGCAGTTGACTATTCAAGTGAATATTGAACCAGGAGACAATGGAATTTTGTTTTCAGATAATTTTGGATTAATTGATGATTACAAGTACCTGTGATGAATGTTTGCAGTTAAGGATGATGGCAAGGAACCTTGTGGAAGAAAGTGAGGAAGAACAACAAATTTATTAGATGAAGAAGGTAAATAAATTGCATGCAGAAGTCAGAAGAGTAGAGAGTGCTCATATGAGGATTCCAGAAGAAGGAGTCAGAAAAAAACCAAGAGAAGACTAGGCATATAAGAGATTAGCATGGTATTTACAAATGGGTTGATGGAGTCATCTTATTGCAGTGGTTTATGTGTAGCTCACCATGAGCAGGGAGAAGCTCATGTAAGAAGGAGATTTGTGACTATAGAGAGTCATAGTAAAGGTTCAGGGAGAAGCCATAGTATATCAAGTAAGGACAAACTTGGTAGAGAAGTAGATGAAATCAAATTACAACTAGAGATGATGAGAGGACTGCTATAGAAAAATGAGAAAGACCAGGGATACATATTAAGCCTCCGAAAGAAAGTAAAATGGAATTTGTTGCAGGTGAATTTTAGACAGAGATCAAATTGTCATTTGGAGGTGAAGCTCCAAGGAGTTGAGTTGCAACCATGGAAGAATAACCTAGGGGTTATGAACACATGTGTGGATGTTAATGAGGATGTTGTTATAGTGGATGAATTAAATGAATATTGTGACAAGAGAAGGTATTCAATAGCCCAAAGACAACAAATTTCAGCCAAGGACTGAATTGATAGAAGGAAAGTAGGAAGGTATAGTTGGTTGCATGAAGAGACAACCTATGATGCTGAGGAAATTTTGAGAAATGTATTGGAAAGTTTGAACAATTTGACAGCAAGTAAAGGTTACAATTCTCAACAGAAGCAATAGAAGAAGGTACAAGTTGATTAAAGATCTGGTAAGATTTTTAAGTTTCATTGTGCAGGTGACAATAGAGGAAGGTGAGGAGATTTGTAGCAGCCTAGAGCAAGAAGTGCTTGAAGGATTCTAGAGAAGAGAACTAGGAATATGAAAAATACCAAACTCAAGAGAAAGTTTGGTGAGGTATCATGTAGAAAGGTGCAGACTTGTTACTACAGATGCATGTTGCAGCTCACGAATTGAAGTTGTTACGAGGAGACCAGATGCATATGACTAGGAGGTCAGAAAATTTTTGTACCTTGGGAGTCTGATGCAGGTGCATAGATGGGGCACAAAGTTCGATGAATATTGGATCGAATCTTTCCAATGTGATGGGATGGCCACATGATGATGTTGGGAGAAACTTAAATGTTTTTGTAAGAAATTGTAGATATTTAACTTAGGAAGTAAGTTTGCTTTTAGAGTAAGTTGGAGGAAACATTTCCTAATGTAATTGTAATTTCAGTTTCCCTTATTTTGTGAGAATTTCAGTTTCCCTTATTTTGTGAGGAGGGGAACGAATCATCTCTTGTGCCTCTTTATTGTCCCATGTTACCTTCCTTTTTAAAGAGAAAGAGTGTTGAGAAGAGAGAGTGCAGTAGAAGCAAAGAGAAGGAAAAAGAGAGGATAAACTCCAACATTAGGAGAAGAGGTAGAGGTCGATAGGTCTGGGTTGTACTTGCCCACATTGTATATATGGACAGGCTTAATGTATATTCGAGTTGATTAATAAGAAAAATGTTTATTTTCCTCTATGTTTTTAATTTTTTGTCTCTTTATTATTGATGAAGTTGTTTGTTTTAGGGGTAAATGTAAATGAACAATAAAATGATTTAGAAATCTATGTATGATGTTTTCTTTTGGTATGGAATATGAATTGCTAAATTCATGAGGATTGTGATTTTTGAGTGACATGAAATTCATGAATAAAAGGAGCTTGAATAAATTCAATATTCTATTAGAGGTTGATTTTTATGCCTATAGAATGGACGTCGGTTCTAAGTGTTGAAATCAACGTAAACTTGTTGGAGATCCCTATGTTTAACCTTGTGTCCTTGTGAATATTTCGAATAAGAGTTGGTGAAGGATTTTGCTGTAAAAAATCAGCATAAACTCTAGTTGAGATCTAGAGAGCCAAGTTCTAGAAGGAAGTTTCGATTTATGGCAGTCTTCTCTTATTGAGGCAAGTTACAATCTGAATATTGTGACCCAACCATCGTGCAGTTGTTCATGGCTCTTTTGTGACTTGTTCTAAAAAGACATTTTGGAGTCGTGATTGTGTGGTATTTACAGGGAATAGAGCACTCTAAAAGAAAATAGAGTACCATGTTTGAATATTGTCCAAAAATTGTTAGTTTTATTCATGAATGATAGCTCATATTAGCTTTGGAAACTGGGTAAATAAAGGTGTATGAAATCACTCATTGTGTTAAGGAAAAAGTTAAGGACGTGGAGAATCGATTAGGAACCATGCTGAGTTGTTTTAGCTTCCCTGAATTCCAGATACAACTTTTTTTGGAGTGTTACAAAATCATTTCATAGCGCCTACAAGATTTTTGTCAGTGCTACAAAACTATTTCGCGACACTTACAACTAACAATTTTCAGGGTTGCATTTTGGGTTTTTAAATTCTCGTTGGCCTTCTTGTTGGATCAATTGATAAGTTGAAGCCTATGGGTTTGAACAAGGTGAGGAAACGAATTGGAAGGTGGGAGAAAGCTCACTCATGGTATTTGGCAAAGTAAATCCATATTCTCTCTTTTTGACTGCATATTTTAAATAATTCCTGAAATATTCCAGATTTGGGTGAATACGACGCTGGGGGTGTTATTAGTCCTGGGTTATTGGCAGCCGCGATAATCTAGTTTTTTCATCACATTCCTTTTCAATGCTTGGCACAGTTGTATCCAAACCATACAAATGATGATGTGGTAGAGTACACAAGATAGTATGGATAGTAATGGTGTGGAAATATAATAGTGACATGGCATAGCCACATGGTAAGGTAACATCGGTGACATGGAAGCATGGACGATGATGAATATATGACACATGGAAGATCATTGAGACTTCTCAAAAGGGTTATTAAACACTTTTATAAAGGGTTTAATTGTCATTTTTGGAAAAAACCTCTGAAGTCTATTAATAATCAATGAGAACTAATGAAGTCAAATAGGAATTTGTAGGAAATCTTGTCATTTTGTACCTTTGGGAAAGCGTCAATCCATGATGGGAGAATTTCATTGCTTCCTAAAGGGGTACAAATTTGTTGATCATTAATGAAGGTTTATGTCAATCTCCAATGGAGAGTCTCAATGAGAAAATTGATGGAGAAAAACATGCTAACCATCAATGGCGAGTTAAGATGATTTCTATTGAAGACTTTTTTGTGAAACCATTGATGGAGAATTTCAACAAGATCACTGATTTAGACAAATATACTAATTGTTGATGAAGAGTTATGTTGATCACCGATGCAGGAATTGAATGATCCCTGATAGGAGTTTTCTTGATTCACCAATAGTAGATGATGACATGGATGAATTAGGGGGAAAATGGGTGAAATCTAGTGCCACATCAACATCCATGTACCATGACACATTATCTTTTCAAAATGATGATGTTGTATAAAGAAAAAAGAAAAAATTGTCTGGAGCCAAAAACTTGTTTTAGCCATAATAGAAGCATATTAACTCCAAATAGGATGAATTTTTGGAGTTAGGTCTACAATATTAAGGGATACAAAAGTTCTAGTAAGGGCCACTACATAAATTTTCTTAATTTTTTTGTAAAATGAAAATTAGTGGTTTTTGAATGCTATGTCCCAACTTTTTGATGGAGGCTCTATTACTAATGAATTTTTGTGGAGAGTTTGAAAAATAGACATGATGATACCCTACTGGGATTTTTGGATAGGCTTCAATGCACTTGGAGTGAAGCCAACAAAATAGACCAAAATCCATTATTCCGAGACACTTCGTGGAGTTTTTTAAGATATTTGAAGGAGGATAAGTGACTATAGATCACAAAACTAGAAAATATAATTACTCAATATTTTACCTAATCATCAATCCAAACAAATTCTCCTTAGTGACGTTTTTATAGAAATTCTCCATTTGAGATATAAGTAGTTTTGCTAAAAAATCCAAATATAGAGAAAATGTAAAAAGAGTAAATTTGACAATTCCATATTACTGCAGAATGTGATTGGGGCATTAGAATTTGAATCTAAAAGTCATTGTGTACTCACAATCTATGATACCATTTGCAATCAATTTAAAGATTTTATAGTTCCTGAAAAATTTTCTTCTATTGATGGTATAAGTTATCCTTTTACAATAATTGCATAACAAAAGGGGCCACAATTAAGAAGAAACAATTAATTTCAAAGGATGTAATTTTTAGTTTAGAGAGAAAAATGAAGCATGAGTATCATCATTGGAAAGTTGATTTAAAGGAGAAAGCATCCAAATGATTAGAACGTGTTTAGAGTAATTACACTCTTCATGAATTAAAATGAAGAATGTCATGTAGCCTAATTAATTAAAAAAATTATAATATGAAAAAAATTAACAACAATGGTTGCTTAATGATTTTGCATAAATAGTGCTAAAATAGAATAACTAACCTTACGAATTGTAGATAAAAAATGTGGAAGATGCACAAAGGAGTCATGAAAGAAAAGCTAAAGGCATAAACACCAGTTTAAGTATTGAGGAAACATAGTATAATGGGCATAGAAGTGAAGTGGAGCCAACAAAGTTGCTAGAAACTATGAGGAGCCTGAAGATGGAAGTGCAAAGTTACAAAGTTGATTATGCAAGAATAATAAGTGTACATAAGGAACTAAATCAAATAAACATGTAGTTGCTCCAAAGCCTAAATCAATTAGAAATAAAATTGAAGAATGGATCAAGTTCAAGATAGGAGGAAGAAGGCAGACCTCAAGCATGAAGGAATAAATACAAGGGACACATGAACTCAAGAACTATGAGTAGAGATCAAAGACATCACCGCTCACCTAATCATTGAGCTAGGAAGTTAAATGCATTAGCCCATAAGTAGCCCTTGTCAGACATCAAAGAAGAAGACATTAAACCACCAAGCTTTGATGGTGAAAACATGAGAGGAGTTGATGCTAAACTTGGTTGCTTGGAATCATAAAATATCTGTAGTTGCATAGTTACTAATCTACTTTAGAGGCTAAGATTGTCATCTATCATCTACATGGGAAAGCCCCTATGTGGTGGGAATAGTTAAAACAAGTCAAGGACATTGATGAGAAAATGATTTATTGAAGTAATTCAAGAAGTATTTCTAGCAACAATATCTTTCAGAACACTCCTATGAGAAGAAGATGTAGGACTTATTTGAATTAAAATTAGGAAATATGACCATGGAAGAGTATGAAAGAAAGTTCTTGTAGTTGTCAAGGAATGTTGACTTTATCAAGAAGGAGAAGGTAAAAATCTAGATATTTTTAAGTGGATTGTCATCTTTATACAAAGATAAAAGCCAATTTGATGAATCCAAGACTTTGGAAGAGATCATCAGGAAGACCAAGTACTTGTATGAGAAAAGCAAGGGTACAAAGATTTATTAGATGTCTTGGAAGATAAGAAGGAGTAGTCACATCAGAGAAAGAAGGGATTCAAACCTTAATTTAATAGGAACAATCGTAAAAGGCATCAACAAATTAGCCTACTTAGAATGATTTTGATTCCAAAATTGCAGATTCCTTGGGAAAAATAGGAAGACCACCATTCAAATTCTAGGGATGTAAAGGAAATCACATGTACAAAGGTTGTTCTTATAAAGAAGACAAAATGAGGACTTCGCACAATAATCAAGAGGCTATCGTAGTGGAAGAAATGGTTAGAAATATTCCAAGGATATACGTAGCCTTAGAGGAACAACATTAAGAACATCAATCCCATATCATTAAAATGTAAGGTATGATTACAAATGCATATGTTGTTATTTTAATTGACTTTCATGCAATCCATTGCAACATTGATCCTATATTAGTGGATATAGTTTGTTTGATGAAAGGTAAGCTTGAAAGATCATGATTGGTTCAAGTAACCATTGCGACAAAAGGAAGGATCAAAGAGAATGTTAGATGTCAAATAAATCTCAATAGAGTGAATAAAAATTCCAAATTACATGTCATACTATTGGGATCATATGATATTCTAATTGGAATGGACTGGTTGGGAAGTGTTATGATTTACTAGATTTAGACCTTCACTTGTCTTGATGAAGAAGGAAAGTAGAGCATTATGTAAGGAATTCCATGGCTCATTTCTATAATGGAGATTTTACCCTTATAGTTGAAGAGATGTTTTAGGAAATGATGTCAATTATATACAACTAATGTGGAAGAACCAAGAAAAAACAAAAAGTCTAAAACTTGAATATTTCCAGTGTTGCAAAATCTTGAAAATGTATTTAAAAGTATACCAAAATTGTTTCCAAAAAAGACATAGACTTTGCTATTAAACTAGTGCTGGTATTACCTTAGTATCAAAAAGTCCTTATAGATTAGTCCCTAAAAATTAAAATAATTACAACTAGAGAAAAAAAAATACATATAACCAAGTCTCTGCTTTCCATGGAACCATAACACTAGCATTAATAACTCATAACTGATACCTTTATTTTTTCAAATCCTGACAGAACTGCTTTCCCAGAAAGGAGAGTACAACTCTTGTATCGAGAATATATTATAGTTCCAAGGGCAATGTAACCAGAAACTTGCTACCCTCCAATTCCCCTACTTCCCCCTCTTCATCCAAAAACATAAAGTTCTCGAGGTAAGAGGCCATGCCTTTCTTCCAGAAGGTTAAAATTATTAGAAATAAAGTAATTTCATTATATGCCAAACCAACTTTTCACAATGCCCGAGAAATGTAGCGATGGGCAAGTCAATTCCAACATAATGCATTTTCAAACTTTGGTTACAGTCAAAATTACATCTCAATTATCCTGTGTTACCATAGATATTAAATAATAAATGAAAACTTATTCACAACTTCACAAACCGTTTACAACAACCTTAATAGATATTAAATAATAAATGAAAACCTATCAACAACTTCGCAAACCGTTTACACTAAATTGAGAATATGTCATACGATTATAAATTATTGGAAATATCAAAAGGTAGGAAAGTGTAAGTCATCAAAATTACAGAATCTTGTTATCAGAGTTTAAAGTTGGTTTTGTTTTTATTGGTTCATATAAAGGCAAGTTTTGTTATTAGAAGTTAAAGCTGATTTTGTTTTTATGGATTTATATAAAGGTAGGGTGAAATCTATAATTTAAAAAAAGAAAAGTTTAATTAAAAAAATCTAAATTTTAAAAATGAAAATTTAAATTGTAATGGTTATATAATGAAAAGAAATAAATATAGAAAATCAATCCATTACAATGTTAGAAAGTGTAATAGATTATTATATTTAAAGTGAGGGTTAAGGAAAAACATTTATCGAGAGAAGAAAACCAAAATATTTTGAAGTTGGTAACTGTAAATAATGCTGCATTAAGGTTTTATGAATTTGACAACTTTATCCTCCATCACTTCTATTTTTGAATCTCAAAGCTCATCTAAGATTCCTTTCCAGAAAGAAAGTGTGATTTAGCAGGACCTGTCTGTCATACCGAGAGCCTTCTTTGATGGGGCTGAGCAAGAGGGCCAATGTGGCTGCGGGGTTTATATTGTGGTAAATGAAATCTGTCATTTTCATCTATTCTGGAATGGAGGCAGTGGTTCAAACAGTAAGGTGGAAGCAATGGCCCTTGCGGGCCTTCTTCATTTTTTCCTTTTTCTCAATCTTCAGGATGTTTCCATCTTTGGTGATTCTAAGGTCTTGGTTGATGGTCTCTGTGGTAAGAACATCATAAGAAATCCGCAGCTCTCCGGTTGGATTGAGAGGATTAACTTTTTATGGAACAGATCTAAGGGGGTGTCCATTCGTCACATCAAGAGGGATTTTAACCACGCTGCAGATGACTTATCCAAAAAAGGTCTCCGGGTGGCTCCATGATTATGGTTCTTGCAGGTTTCTTTTGAGGGCAACGTTATCTCCATTCAGGACTTTCTCCCTCCTGATTTCTAATGCTTGTTTTGATTCTATCTCCTTCTTCTTTCTCTGGTTTTGTTTCAAGAAAGCTCTGATTTTTCTCTCTGGTAGATGAAGGTTTCCATTCGCTAATCATGCTGTTCCAGTGATCGCAGGTTCTTCATGAGTGTTTACAATATACAGTTGCTGGATGCAGTATGCCAGGTCTCGCTTCTTTTTTATGTCTGCGATTTGCTATGGGTTGTGTGTTCGCCATAACTTCAATCCTAGTGTAGTTAGGAGTTTTGATTTAGATGCTGTTCAATGGGAGTTTTTGGATTATGCTGATCCTATTTTAGGCACATATATGTGGAACATTTATGCTTTTTAATTCTGGCTTGTGCCTTGGGGTAAAATATCTTGTATGTTTTTCATCACAAAGACCAGAGAACTGATATAATGTCATTGTTTATATTACTAATATAAATGAAATATAACTTTTTTCAGCCTCAAAAAAACATAGAAGAAACTTAAATTACATTAAAAGTTTATCAAGTTTTGAAGTGCATCAATTGAGTGTTAAACTATATCTATAAATATGAATGCACAAGAAATGTAGAGGTTAATCAACATAGTTTCTCATATTTTCTCACTTAATAAGTGCGTTATTGAGACATTAAATTGTGTTTTATCTTATAAACTTATACACATTATTTGATATGTATTACATTGCTAAATTGGTATTAAAGATGTTAAATATGTATTTTATTTTTTAGAATTTTAAATCTGCACGTGTGTATATTATTATATATTATTACTTAGTTCTAAACCTTTTTGAAATTTCTCAATTTGATAAGTATAGTAATGCTATATAGCAAAATTTTGTATTTATCTTTGTTATTTGCATAAGAAAACAATAAATATATGTAATATATTAGCATTGTTAAATTGTAATGTGAGTTAGTAGAACTATATATTATTGATTTTGGTTTTTCATCGATTCATACATAAGTAGTAAGTTATATTGTGACTATTGGTTTGTGTATGATTTGTTGTGTAGTATCTGATTTTTGATTCGCAAATGAATAATGTATGTTTGTGCATGATGAAAGGATGAATATCTTAGTAATTTAATAGTTTGCAAATATTATTATAAAAAATACATCATTGCCTATACACAAACAAGGATAAGAGTTATAGGCGCTGTGATTCCATGAGAGAGATGGGTCGCTAGAGAGGTTAGACCAAAGTTTATCAATTTTTATTGATTTCATATTTGAATTTTAGTTGAGAAAATGAGTTACAAGAGCTTCTTGTTTGGGATTCCATGTGGAACATTCAAAGCATCCATATGTTAATCCCTCTTTTCGATATTTAGAGGGATCCCCCATTCATTCTTGTTGATTCATCCTTGCTCTTACTTCTAGGAGAGAGGAGTTCTATTGGAGAGAGTCATTTCTAGTTAGTTGTGTGTTAAGATTGATTATTGTCCAACATGTCAGGATATTTAAGTGCATGGATGCATTGGCATTATTGAGGAAATTGTACATGCCTGAGAATATTTTAAACTTCCAGCTTTGAGTATCCCTAATCAGTAGCACTAGAGTCCTATAGGGATATGGAATATCTCAAGGGACTGCATTGCAAAGAAAGGGGGTTTTTTTCCCTTGCGTTGTGTATTTTGAGGGGGAATAAGAGCTAGTAAGTTAAGATCATTACATGGTTGGTTGAGTAAACCGTGACAACTTGGTTTGTTGCGTGACCAAATAAACTATGATAGCATGAAAGTTTGATTGTTTGTGAGTGGTTAAAATTATCTTAGGAACCCATCCTTGTGGATTATAGGCTCAACTATGGGGTGAATTTCTACTAAGAGTTTTGGAGAGGCAAAGACTATGGCTGAGAGGAACATTTGACTTCTGTAGCTATGTAATGAAATATTTTGAGAAAAATAAATGTTCTCTATATATTTGATTCATGTTATGCTTACTCTATTATTTCTTTTTGTTTATCATTGTGTATTTCTAATTTTTTGCACTGCATGATGAATACATTTCTTGTTTATGAATATATGTTTCTTGATATACTCACACGAGTTTTTTTCCACGGTATGTTTCTTGAATTCACATGAACCATATCAAAGGTTGATAATTACTTCAAGAATGTGAGTTCTTGATGTACCCAACTTTTTGGGTACATTTAGTTTGGAGAGAAAATTCATAGTGATGTGACTTGGCCTGGAGTTGGGTAAATTACATTGTGGCATTAGAGTTGTGGTTTTAGCATTGAACATATATGTATAGAGATTAATGTATATTTGTTTGAATTCATTATTGCAGAGTTGAATCTCTGTTGAAATTGGGTGATGGTTGTTTAAGTAGAAGAGAAACCCTCAATTTCTAGATGGAATTGTGTGTCGATTGATTGTGAGGTGTTGACATAGGTGAGTATTGAGTTGGAATTTTCCATGCAGACATTAGTCTAGAGATTTCATGGAAACCTTATGCAATTTTTTCAAGAAAAAATATGTATAACCCATCAATTTTGGAGATTATTTTTGATTTTGAAATGCATGGTTTAGATTCATGATCGAAATGGTTAAAATTTTTTCAACATTTTATTGAAATTGCTAAAAACTAGCTTTCCAAGATCATTGAAGAAGAAAAATCTAGTTCACTTAAGGAGGTTAGTACATTTTGTAAACCACCGAAGAGAATATGGTGCATTTCATAGATTAATGATGGATTTTTGGTCAATTGGCCAAATAATGATCTCGAGAAGTTTTTTAAAAATGTCGATGGATACTTTTGGCCAAACTTAGATGTTTTTTTTCATTGCATCGAGTGGGATGATGGTATTTTCATTGCATCGACAAATTGGTTGACTATATTTCCATGTCGTCGATTCCTTAGGTTTGAAAATAAATGCCTTCCTTACTATGAGGATTTTGCTGACCCTCGAGAAGCATTCCTTTTCAATGCTTGGCATGGTTATTTCCAAACCATACAAATGATGATGTGGTAGAGTAGTCAAGGTAGTATGGATAGTAATGGTGTGGCAATACAATAGTGACATGGCATAGCCACATGGTAAGGTAACATTGGTAACATGGAAGAATGGATGATGATGAAGATATAACACATGGCAGGTCATTGACACTTCTCAAAAGGGTTAATCAACACTTCTAGAAAGGGTTTTGTTGGCATGTTTGGAAAAGACCTCTAAAGTCTATCATAAACCAATGAGAAACCAATGAAGTCAAATAAGCCTTTGTAGGAAATTTTGTGGCTTTGTACCTTTGGAAAAGTTTCAATCCATGCTGAGATAATTTCATTGATTCATAAAGGGAGACAAATTAGTTGATCATGAATGAAGGTTTATGTCAATCACCAATGGAGAGGCTTAGTGAGATCATTGATGAGAAAAAAAATGATGACCATCAGTGAAGGGTTATGCTGATTTCTAATGAAGACGTTTTGGTGGAATCATTAATTGAGGATTTCAACAAGATCGTCAATTGAGAAAAATAGGTTGATTGTTGATGAAGAGTTATGTAAATCTTTGATGAAGGAATTAAGTGATCACTGATAGGACTTTTTCTTGATTCACCAAAAGGAGATGATGACATGGATGAATTAGGGGGTAGATAAGTGGATATTAGTATCACATCAATATCTATGTACCATGACACATTATCTAGTTTCCATGTCAAAAGAATGATGTTGTATAAAGAAGAAAGAAAAAGAAAAAGGCACAGAGACAAAAACTTGTTTTAGCCATAATAGAAGCGTATTAACTCCAAATTGGATGGATTATTGGGGTCAAGTCTACAATATCAAGGGATATAAAATTTCCATTAAGGTCCAGTAGCCAATTTTTCTTAAGTTTTCTATAAAATGTTTTGAAGGCCATGACCCAACTTTTTGATAGAGGCTCTATTACTAATGATTTTTTTTTGGAGGGTTTGAAAAGTAGACATGATGATACCCTACTGGGATTTTGGATAGACTCCAATGCATTTGGAGTGGAATCAGAAAAATAAACAAAAATCCATTATTATGAGACACTTTTTGGAGTTATTTAAGATCTTTGAAGGAGGATAAGTTAATGTAGATCACACTGGAAAAAAATATTTGCTCCAAATTTTACCTACTCATCAGTCCAAACAATGTTTCCTTAGTGACATTTTTTTAGAAATGCTTCATTTGATATATAGGTAGTTTTGCTAAAAATTCCAAGTATAGAGAACATGTAAAAAAAAAGTAAATTTGACAATTCCATGTTACTACAAAATTTGATTGTAGCATTAGATTTTGAATTTGAAAGTTGTCGGGTACTCAAAATCTATAGTAGCATTTGCAATCAATATAAATTTTTTCCAGTTCCTAACACAATTTTTTCTATAGATGGTATAAGTTATCCTTTGAGAATATTTGCATAGGAAAAAAAGGCACAATTAACAAGAAGCAACTACTTTCAAAGGATATAACTTTTAGCTAAGAGAGGAAAATGAGGCATGAGTATAGTCATTGGAAAGTTGATTTAAAGGAGAATGCATAAAAATGATTAGAATATAGTTTAGTGTATTTACACTCTTCATGAATTGAAATTAATAATAGCCTAATTAGTGAGAAAATTTATAATATGAAAAACTTTTAACAACAATGGTTTCTTACTGATTTTACAGAACTAGTGGTATATAGAAGAAACCAACCTTAGGAATTGCAAATAAAAAATGTGGAATATGCATAAAGATCCTAGAGTCATGAAGGAAAAGCTAAAGGCCTAAACCTCATTTTAGGTAATGAGGAAACATAGTATAATTGGTAGAGAAGCATAATGGAGCCAACATAGTTGGTGGAGACTATGAGGAGCTTGAATACGGAAGTTAAATGTTACAAAGATGATTATTAAAGGATAATAAGAGTACATGAGGAACTAAATTAAATAAACATGTAGTTTCTCCAAAGCCTAAATCAATTAGAAATAAAAATGAAGAATGGATCAAGTTCAAGATAGGCGGAAGAAGGTAGACCTCAAGAATGAAGGAATAACTACAAAAGTTACATGAACTCAAGGACTATGAGTAGAGATCAAAGACATCACCACTCACTTAATCATTCAACTATGAAGTTTTATGTATTAATCTAGAAGTAGTCCTTGTCAGACATCAAAGAAATACACTAAACCACAAAGAATTGATGGTCAAAACACGAGAGGAGATGATGCTAAACTTGGTTTCTTGGAATAAAAAAATATTTATAGTTGTATAGTTACTAATCTACTTTAAAGGCCAAGATTTCCGTTTATCATATACATGGGAAGACATCTATGTGGTGGGAATAGTTGAAGCAAGTCAAGGAAATTGACGAGAAAATGATTTATTGGAAGAAATTCAAGAAGTATTTCTAGCAACAATCTATTTCAGAACACTACTAAGAGAAGAAGACGTGGCACTTACTTGAAATAAAGTTGGAAAATATGACCATGGAAGAGTATGAAAGAAAGTTTTTGGGGTTGTTAAGTGTTGATCTAAAGATGATCTGAGGTTGGCATTGATGTCAACCCAAGCAGCACCAGGGGCTACCCTGATCTTGCAAGGGAATTTTGACTTGACAACTTACTCTATTTTGAGTCAAGGATCTTCTATATAGATTCTACTCATCGAGATTTTTTCGTTGATATATTGCATGCCAAGTAATTCTTCACGGTTTGAGAGATATTCATGTTGTTGGAAATAATACTGAGAGGGGGGGGGGGGGGGGGGTGAATCAGTGTTAGCAAATCTATAAATTTTTCATTTCAGACTCTGATTCATATACATTACTTCAGTTAAGGGAACTCATATGTACACGCAACCGTGTTTAATAAAACTAGTGTATATCCAGTAAACTTGTGATTCAGTTAGTGCATCAGAACTTCATTAACCATATAAACAGTAAACAGGTGCAGTGAAATAGAACAGATCATCACACATAAGAAACAGACATGAACAATATTATATAAGGTGGAAACCCAATGCGGGAGAAAAACCACCTGCTGCTATCTTCCTTTAATATAAGAAAATCTTGTTTACATTCTTGTACTGGTGCAGACTCATAGTAGTATGCAGGCACCCACCTGCAGAAGGCTACAACCTTCTCTAATTTTCCAGCTACTACTGGAAGGGAGCTACAACCCCCTGGTTCTTGTACTAGCTGATATATTTACTAGTACGTAGGCATCGACCTACAAAAGGCTACAACCCTCTCTTGTTTTCCAGCTGCTACTAGAAGGGAGCTCCAACCCCCTGGCTCTTGTATTGGCTGATATGTTTACTAGTATGTAGGCACCAACCTACTGAAGGCTCCAACCTTCACTCTTCTTCCATGGACCACATTTCATAAATTTTCAGATTGGATACTCCTGGATCACAACACCATAATATGAAGGCCACGTTTCATCCAATTTTCATACTGGACCCATCAACAACATTGAAGCTCAAATAAATCACCATTGCAATATGAACATTGCATCAACCAATCAATCTCTAAATCACCCACAACTGAATCATTGAGGGCTAGTCATCAAAACACAGTTACCAGAACATAGAGCAGAACCCAGAACTCTACAACAACCACCATAACCATCTGTAAGTTTAGATATCATATTTCATAATGTATATGCTACTCTGATGAACCGAACCAGCGTGTATACGCGCTTTTACCAAAGTGAACCCACGTTTAGATATGAAAATATTAACTCATAACTTTGTAGCTATTCTAAACATCAATCATACCCAGATCATAACATTTATATAATAAACATGCGTCAGTAATTCAGATCTAGTCTATCCATGATCAAACCACATAATGATAAAACATTCCAAGCCTTAAGATCCCGATCCATCATCCATCATCATCCACATAGGTGCATCCTTGGTTCAGATCAAGCAAAGCATCTTGAACCCATAACCTACATACTGGATCTCTCACTTTATCAGATATTCAATCCTTGTACACACTTTGGCCTAATGACATTCTCCTCCTTTTATAGTGTTAGGCCTTTCTCAATACCATGGTCCAAAACCACTTAGCACCAATACTTTGGACCAAATAACTAGGGTCAATACTTTGGACCAGATACCTTGGACCAATACCATGGATCAAAATACCATGGACCAAAACTTAGTTTTCTAACATGTACGCGCATTTCATTCTGTGAACTACATGTGTATGTTATACGCACCTTTTGGTCTGTTAACCTGTGTGTATACGCTCCTTTGTCAAGGTGAACCTATGTATACCTCTCTCTGATCATTAAATATTTGCTATTGACCTGCTGCACTATGATCTGTCATCTGAGTGAGTTGTCATCAAGGAAAATACTTGTATCACCTGTATCATAATGCCAACAATCTCCCCCTTTGGACTTGATGGCAACAACAACACCAAGTCACTCTCCCCCTTTGACATCAAGAGCAAAGGGCAGACCAATATATTCTCTCCCTTGATATACCTTATGCTGTCCATACTCTCCTTGAGTACATGCTGAAGTCTTTGATTAAGCTCCCCCTTTGTACATGCTAAGATGTACTAAACCATCCGTGCTCCCCCTGAGCACATGCGGAGTTTGCAAAAATATTTTTCAAAAGAATAACATGACTCTACAACTCAACTAACTGAGTATGACCTTCCTATCACCAAGACTCATACATACATCAATCTCCCAACCAAGTGGGGATACACCATTTTGACTCATCTACCCAACCAAGTGGGGATATACCAATTGTTTATACATGTCAAAAACAAGAAACATTACATCATCCATCCCATGCATATTACAAATTACATCATATGACTCATGGGTCTCTAAAAGATATACATGACATTTTTAACAAAGACCAAAGACCTAACAAGACCATGATAGTCATCAGCAACTATCATACACCATATGATCTGCACCATCAACAACATCAGGATCAACAACTTGTACATTTCCATCATCCAAAAGAGTCACATGAATCAAAACAACTATGTGGATTTGTATCAAGATATTCTAAGATAATGCCAACAATGCATTATTAGAATCATATGCTCCCCCTGAACTTGTGCCAACCAGCACATACCATCATCAAACAGAGTAGATCAATGACTGAACCATATCAGACTTCTTGAGTCTGTCCTGCTGCTTTTTCTTTAGAACACCATATACACAACTATGCAGCATCTAACTCGCGTATATATGCGACTTCTCTTCATGAAACCTGTATATGAGATTTAGAACACTGAAGTTTCACACTTTCAGCTCCCTCTGAGTCTGTCATGTCTGTATACTCGGCTATGCCACATATTTATGACTGTACTTCCTTCTTCTTCCATATTTTCAACTGTGATGATGTTTTCTCCTTTTGGTATGGTGCCCAAAATCTTCTCCTGCATTCCTTTGCTATGTGTCCAAACTTTTTACATGCATAACATCTTACATGTTTCATATTCCTTCTCTAGCAGTCAATGGCTTTGTGACCAAACATATTGCAAGCAAAAACAATTCCTTAAAGTACCTGGAATGTGATGATCTTTCTGTGTGACGGTCTTGAACCATTCTACTTCTGTAGCTGGCTGCAACATGTCCAAAATTATGACATATTAAACATTCAACATTATTCATTGGAGGAAATAACCGTTTATCACTTCCACAGTTAGGAGTAAAAGATTTTCTTTTAAGAATTTCTTTCCTTGGTTGATGATGGGGTTGACCTCTTATCTCCTTGTTGAGCATTTCAGGTTTTGCATTAGAGTTCATTGCCTCACCCTGTGAGCTGGATTCACCTTCAACAGATTCATAGAAACCAAGACCAGTTTTGATGGCAGGAGATCTTTGACTACTAAGAATATCATCCAAAATCTTAGTACTATCTTGAAATCATAACAATTTATCCTTTTCTTCTAATTTACCTTTTAATATATTTACCTCAACCTGATATTGCTCTTCCTTTTCCAGATGTTGCTTCTTCAAGATTTCTATAGCCTTTCTTCCTTCTTCCACTTGTTGCCTTAATTTGAGAATCTCATTTTCTTGTTCTTTATCTGCTTCATTCTGCTTATTTTTTAATGATATCACTTCATCTTGCAGCATTTGATGTACTTTGAAGGCACATTCTAGCTGAGCTTTTAATCTGGTAACTTCTTCTTTGAGGGCACACTCCCTTTTGTTAAATAGATCCTGTTGATATGATGCTACATTTGCCTGTTCATCTTTAATCTGAGGTGATTCAGAATTTGAATACTTGCTTCCACTTGACGGCAAGCTGTTGCTATTCCTTTGAGCTGTCTTCTTCTTCTGATGCGCTTTCTTTCCCATTGTTCTATGGATCTCCTTCAAGCGATCAAGCTTCTACCAAAGGACCTGCTCCGATTCCAATTGTTGGAAATAACCCTGAGAGGGGGGGGGGGGTGGATCAGTATTAGAAAATCAATAACTTTTTCATTTCATACTCTGATTCATATATGCTACTTTAGTTAAGGGAACTCACGTGTATACACAACTGTGTTTAATGCAACTAGCGTATATCCAGTAAACTTGTGATTCAGTTAGTGCATCAGAACTTCATTAACCATATAAACAATAAACAGGTGCAGTAAAACATAACAGATCATCACACATAAGAAACACACATGAACACCATGATATAAGGTGGAAATCCAATGCGGGACAAAAAACCACATGCTGCCATCATCGTTTAATATAAGAAAAACCTGTTTACAATCTTGTACTAGTGTAGAATCATACCAATACGCAGGCACCCACCTGTAGAAGGCTACAACCTTCTCTAATTTTCCAGCTACTACTGGAAGGGAGCTACAACCCCCTGGATCTTGTACTAGCCGATATATTTACTAGTAGATAGGCGTTGGACTACAGAAGGCTACAACCCTCTCTCGTTTTCCAGCTGCTGCTGGAAGGGAGCTCCAACCCCCTGGCTCTTGTACTAGTTGATATGTTTACCAGTATGTAGGTGCTGGCCTATTGAAGGCTCCAACCTTCACTCTGCTTCTAGGGACCATGTTTCATAAATTTTCAGACTGGATACTCCTGGATCACAACACCATAATATGAAGGCCACGTTTCATCCAATTTTCATACTGGACCCATCAACAACATTGAAGCTCAAATAAATCACCACTGCAATGTGACCATTTCATCAACCAATCAATCTCTGAATCACCCACAACTGGATCATTGAAGACCAATCATCAAAACACAATTACCAAAACACGATTACCAAAACACAATTACCAAAACAGAGAGCAGAACCCAGAACTTTGCAACAACCACTAGAACCATTTGCAAGTTCAGATATCATATTTCATAATGTATACGCTACTATGATGAACCGAACCAGCGTGCATATGCGCTTTTACCAAAGCGAACCCACGTACAGATCTGCAAATATTAACTCATAACTTTGCAGCTATTCCAGACATCAATCATACCCAGATCATAACATTTATAGAATAAACATGAGTCAGTAATTCAGATCTAGTCTATCCGCGATCAAACCACATAATGATAAAACATTCCAAGCCTTAAGATCCTGATCCATCATCCATCATCATCCACATAGGTGCATCCTTGGTTCAGATCAAGCAAAGCATCATGAACCTATAACCGGCATATTGGATCTCTCACTTTATCAGATATTTAATCCTTGCACACACTTTGGCCTAATGATCTTCTCCTCCTTTTATAGTGTTAGGCCTTTATCAATACCATTGTCCAAAACCACTTAGGACCAATACCTTGAACCAAATACCCGGGGTCAGTACTTCAGACCATATATTTTGGACCAATACCATGGATCAAAATACCATGGACCAAAACTTAGTTTTCTAACATGTATGCGCATTTCCTTCTGTGAAACTGCATGTGTATGTTATATGCACCTTTTGGTCTGTTAACCCATGTGTATACACTCCTTTGTCAAGGTGAACCTGCGTATAACTCTCTCTGATCATTAAATCTTTGCTATTTACCTTTTGCACTATGATTTGTCATCTGAGTGAGTTGCCATCAAGGACAATACTTGTATCACCTGTATCATAATGCCAACACATGTTTGACTTTAGTAAGCCCAGTTAGTGGGCTAAAACCCTATGGGGTTGTGACATGGAAATCATAATTGGTTTTGGTCATCGAATATCCAATAATTAATAATTTTTTAAGCTCCTAAAATCCCTCCAACATTCTCTATAGAAGCCCCTCTCAACTCTATAAAAAGAAATCTCATATATCTTCTAAAGGAAGTGATCGTCGAATTTTCTCTATAACTTAATTTCTACGAAGTCTTAGATTCTAAAATTAAAACCCATTTGATTTGCAATCCTAATGAATGTCGTGACCAAATTTCAGATCTTGGTTCCCTATAATTTCGGAGATATGATCTGCGGAAGTTAGGGTTTTTGGAGGTTGCTAAATTTCATCTCAAAGAATTGACCTTGGGAAAATCATCATAACTCTCTCTCTGAGAAGAGGATTGGAATTCGGTAAAAAGTGGCAGATAGTGCATAGACTGTAGTTTTCTCTGTATCAATTTCAGGGCCAAAGGAGGAAACAGTGACACGTGGAACCTCGTACAAGTTCTCTCTACTAAACTAGTCCATAATTAGGTCATTGTGAGAGATTGGGCATAACTTCGTCTTAAAGAGTCCAAATCGGGTCAGACCTATGGCATTGGAAATAAGACTTAGAGGGCTTATATAGGACCAAACATCACATGCTGGGGTTCTGAAATTGCTGATATACATCAGATTAAATATCGTGCTCCTAGAAGGCAAGAAAAACTAGATCAAGTGTTGTCAAGGGGTGCAAAGGACCAGACTTTCTAGGGCAGTAAAGAGCAAGGTGCAACAGAATGATGTAGTAGAGGTAAGCTACAGGTAAGTATATTCTATATATGCATGTTCATCTCTTAATTACATTAGGTTCTTTTTATTCTAATTTGTTGTTTTTGTTTAACATGGACATATGCTTTGCAGGATGAGGTAAGTTTTGCTATTATCATGTCATGGGTATTTCCTTGAATACTTTTTGCAGGTATTATATATTCATCAAGAGAAGACTCAATGCATAATCTAATGTTCTGAATAATGAGAAAGGGTAGCATGAAAAGAGAAGCAATCAAGGTGCAGAACAACAACAAGAAGTTCACCACATGAAGTCTTCAAGTGGATAGCACTGCATACAGACATTGTAAAAGTATCATTGTACAGAGTCATTGTAAAAGCATCTTTGTAAAAGTTGTACAAGTGTCTATCTACCAAGAGTTGAAGAGGTAGTCTTGGGAGGTCTAGGATCATCATTAGGTGGTTGTGTCATAGTTGGGGTTATGGTCTAGTGTGTCGTCTTCTTCTACATCATTCTATATCATTGTAAAGTGGACCATTTTCCATGGTATGGGAGTCCATTCTTCTTTTATTCTTCTATAGGGTGGTAGGGTGGTGCTAGGCTGGTGCATGAAGTCACCAACAGGTTCAATCCTGTGAAAAATTTAGGGTGGTAGGGTGGTGCTAGGGTGAGTTGTAGCTCATTGGGTATTGGGGCATCCTTTCAGTTGACTACTGAAGAATCTCGGGCGTTGGAGCATCCATCCAGTGGGAGCTGGAGAAGAATGCTTTTCTAGGTTCTAGGAAGTTGGAGCTTTATTTTCAATTGGAGTTGAAGATTAAATAATTATTAGAAAAGAGTTAGGTGGTTTTTGACCCGAAGGGGGTTTTCCACCTAAAATTTTTGTGCCTCCTATGTTCTTTTATTCATTGTTGTTACTACATCAACATTAATGATAATTGAAGATTAACTAATGATCTGAAAAGATTTAAAAGTGCTAACTGCTAAGGAATACTGATTCAAACACCCCTCCCCCCCTCGCCCCCACTTCCCCCCACTTCGCAGTATTTTCCAACAATTGGTACCAGATCTTGGTTCCTTCAATAGCAGTTTAACAACTGGAAGGAGATCATGGAGCATACCAAGAGTGGTATACCTCTATTCAATGAAAATAATTATGCACTATGGAAAGGAAGAATGGAGGTCTATCTCTTGGCACAAGGTTACAAAGTATGGGACACTATTCAAAATGGCTTTACATCAACTGCAGATGAACAAGGTAAGAAGAATTTGGTAAATGATGCAAAAGCAAAGAATATTATTACAGTGGACTTATTGAATCTGCTTATCATAAGGTGTTGGGTTGTAAAACTGCCAAAAATGTATGGGACAAGCTTGAGAATATATATGCAAGTGATTCAAATGTCAAAGAAGCAAAGCTTCAAATCTATAGAGAAAAATTTGAGCAACTCAAAATGAAAGAAGATGACAACATTGCTACATACTTCTAACACGTTGATGAAATAACCAACACTCTAGAAGGATTGGGAGAGCCTGTTGATGAGAAGACTATTATACGAAATATTCTTAGAATGTTATTAGGAAGATTCAACCCAAATGTATCGATCTTAGAATACAATGAAAATGTGGGCAAACTCAACAAAGAGGAATTACATGGGGTTCTCATAGCATATGAAAAGAGACTTGATGAAGAAGAGGGTACTTCGCATCTAGAAACCGTGTTCACTGCATCTAAGAAAAGCAATAAGGACAAACAACCTTCTACAACAAAGATATGCACCTGCACCTACAAGTGTGAAGAAAAGGAAGATGATGCAGAAGGTTTTTCAGATGGAGAATATGCTTACTTAACCAGAAAACTAAAAATTGGTAAGGGAAAATTCAAAGGTAAACTTCCATTGATATGTTGGTTGTGGTGAGATTGGGAATTTCGCAGCGAAATGTCTGAACAGAAGTGATGGAAACTCAAAAGGAAAGAAAGGCTTTAAGAAATTCAACAAGTAAGGCAAGAAGAAAGGATTCAAAAGGAACTTTCTCTCTAAATAAGATAGCTCATCATCTGATGAAGATAGTGACAATGAAGAAGAAGCCAATGAGGGAGTATTGTTTATGGCCAAGCACAATAAACAAGACGTATCAAACAATGAAGAAGAAGGGTTGACCATAGAAGAATTTTCTAAGGAGGCAATCAAGCTTATAAAAGAGCTCAAGGCTGAGAAGGTCCGTTCCAATACTCTTGAAGAACAAGTTGAAGGTCTCAAAATTGAAGTTGAAGAACACAAATGTATTGAAGAGTCACTTCAAAAGAAGTTGGAAGAAAGCAACTGAGAAAGGGAAGCATTAGAAGCTGAAGTAGTCTTACTGTGATCCGGATTTAAACAGGAATGCAAAAAAAAATATAGAGATAACCATATACACAAAGATTCAGCAAAATTAATACTTCATTTCATTAATGTAAAATACTGAAATATGCTTACAAACAGAAATGGAAACAAGCCAGCTAGGGCGATGGTAGCTTATCTCTAAGAAGAGATGTGGCGGCTACATGCCTCTGAACTATGTTACAATGAGGCTCAAAGGCCTATTTATTGTTAAGAAATAATAGAAAACCCCTCACATCCTGAAACCTAACCCTAGAAGATGAAATGCCAAATTGTGGGCCCGTTTGGGTAAATTGGTACATCAATTTCCCGGGGTCGTAATTTTGGCATACGATCTTCGTTTGATGCGTACAATAGCTCGTTATAAAGATCTATCCGAGCACTACAACTTTGGGAAGGGAAACATTGATTCATGAGCCCATGTTGCCCCCAAATTTCCCAGAAAACGTCGTTTAGGGCCTCAAAACGACTCCAGAAGTTCAGGACCCAAAAAACTGCTAAAAATAGTAAACTGTGCTACAATTTAGGAAACTAAAAAAACTAAAAGAGATAGTTGTGGGGGTCCAAATGGGATAGGTGGGCGGCCACCAACATCCACCTGGATCATTCCTCCCCCCTTAGGAAGCAATGGTCCCCATTGCGTTGAGTTCCTCCCTCAGATGAGGAAGCTTCTCTTGAGCTGGGTCTCTGGTGAGCTGTTCTGTAATCCTTGATGTATCTAGAAATGCTAGGAAGCATGGTCTACGATGGTCCACATTGAACACTCAATGTAAGCAAAGGAATGGAGGAATACTTTCCTTCGAAGCATTGTTGCCTGTAGCCTTGGTACTAGTGTAAGGACCATGTCGGAGTGGTCTGAGTTTCTGATGGGCTCTTGTAAGGTGTTCTTTCTATAGATGCAACCAGAATTTGTTTCCCACTTAAAGCTTTTGTGGTACCCATGTAGGTGAGGAGAAGTTGTTCCCATGTTCTTTCATGACCATATCCCTCTGTTGCTGTTGCTGCATGGAGGAACCCTTCGCGGGGGTCATTGATGTGGTGACAATCTTCCCCTTACTTTGGGAGCAAATGAGATAGATGAATTTCCTAGTCTGGGAGATGAGCTTGCTGCCTTTCTTAGCAGTGATCAAAGAGGTGGTGGTAGGTGGGGATACCTCCAGTATCCTGTATAATGAATCACCCAAAGAAATAATGACAGCACGAGGCCTTGACTCATGCACAGCATGTTGCCTCCACAAGTATGGTTGGCCTAATAATACATCAAAAACATCTAGAGGTATAACATCACACAATACCTCGTCTGTGAAGGGCTTGATGCTGTAGGGAAGGCGGCACTACTGGAAAAATTTGAGATCTCGTCCTTCGTGAAGCCACTCGATGCTGTATGGCTGTGGGTGTGGTGTAGTCAGTGGGCCCAACCGCTTCATGACCTCTGCTGAAATGAGGTTCTTTTGGCTGTCATTGTCGACAATGAATTGCAATGGCGAACCCTTCACCCACATCTGTGAGTGGAAAAGAGGATCCCCTTCCTTTGGATTTTCGAGCTCATTTTTCTAGATCTTGGTGGTGGCAACAGTGGCACTGTAATCCGCATCAATGATCTGCTTCCCTTTGCCATTCCCCTTGTCGGGTTCTGGCTCAGGGTTGGAACATGCATCTGATTCGGAAGCCTTCAACTCAGCCACCAACGACTACTTGGTCCGACACCCACTTGTGTTATGAGTGGGACTCTTATGGAACTCACACCACTTTCCCTGTGTCCTTCTTCGGCTTCATGGTGTTGTTCTTTTCTTGTGGCTTTAATGGGTTGTCTTGGGTCACCCCGCCTTGGCTTTATCCTTTGGGCTTTGGATTTGTAGATCCAAAGTCTCGCTTCTTCTGTTTGAACTTTTTCTCGATTTTGACAACGTATCGGTACGCCGTGCCGAGCGAGGAGATGTTCAGGAACTCCATCTCTTCCTGGATGTATCTGTGTAGGCAACCACGGTATTGAGTACCAGATGCAGATCAGAATCTTTGATACCCAACTGTGTGTAAAGGGTATGAAAAATTTTTGTGAACTCTGGCACATCTTGGTCCCTTCCCTACTGCAGCGTGGTCCACTTTATGTATTTGTCCTCATAGCTTGTGATAGGGTAGTACTACTCCTTGATGGCATCCCAAAATGAATCCCAAGTGGGTGTGGCTGAAAATAGTGAGCTTGTGCATTCATTCTTCTGCTCACAGTAGGTTTCCCACCAGTCCTTGACGTGGGGGGCTACTTTGAGAAGAGCGAAAACAATCTTTTCCTGACTCGAAAATTCATGAACAGAAAAATAACCCTCCAGAAGATTTAACCATTTATCTACGGCATCTGCGTCTATCTGACCCTCGAATATATGGATTTAAAAATTAACTTTTACCTTAAAGTGCGTGGCATTTCAAGAGTAGCTGCTAGAAGCCGATGCATCGCTTCTGGGTAACCACTGAAGGATCTAGGCAAAGTTGTCCATCATAGCATTCCTTTGTTGCTCGAGGGCTTCTTCAAGTAAGATTTTGATAAGATCTCCTACCCCCTCATCTTTCTTCTCATCTGCCATGGGAGGCCGCTGGGATTTGTGAGGCTGGTCTTGCAAAGGTTCGACTAGTTCAAGCCCTAACTCCTTATATTCTGACCTCTTTGGGGACATGCAAAGAAAAACAGAGAAAAAGCAGACCGCTCTGATACCACTGATCCAGATTTAAATAGGAAAGCAACAAAATACAAAGATAACCATATACACAAAGATGCAGTGGAATTAATACTTCATTTCATTAATGTAAAATATTGAAATATGTTTACAAACAGAAATGGAAACAAGCCAGCTAGGGCGATGGTAGCTTATCTCTGAGAAGAGATGTGGCAGCTACATGCCTCCAAACTATGTTGCAATGAGGCTCAAAGGCCTATTTATTGTTGAGAAACAATAGAAAACCCTTCACATCCTGAAACCTAACCCTAGAAGATGAAACGCCAAATTGTGGGCTCCGTCTGGGTAAATTGGTACATCAATTTCCCGGGGTCGTAACTTTGGCATACGATCTCCGTTTGATGCGTAAAATAGCTCATTAGAAAGATCTATCCATGAAATACAACTTTTGGGAAGGGAAATATCAGTCCATGGACCCATGTTGCCCCCAGATTTCCCAAAAAACGTCGTTTAGGGCCTCAAAACGGCTTCGGAAGTTCAAGACCCGAAAAACTGCTAAAAATAATAAACTGTGCGAAAATTTAGGAAACTGAAAAAGCTGAAAGAGATAGTTGTGGGGGTCCAAATGGGATAGGTGGGTGGCCACCAACATCCACCTATATCATACTGCGTAAGGAAATGAAGAAGGGAAAAACTGTCCAAAACTATGCCAACAACTTAAGGGCATTAGAGGAACTTATCAAAAATCAACGATCTTATAATGACAGAACTGGCCTCGGTTACAAAGTAGAAGAAGTAGGACCTTCTACAAAAAATAACAATGAACTTATGAGATCTGATAGGCATGTAGAGTTCATTGAACAAGATTCACAAGAACATCCTTGGAAGACAATTCCTCGACAAAGATTTCCATCCAGGTGCCAACATATTTTTCATGGCTATTGTTATTCATGTGAAAAATTTGGTCATAAAGCTATAGAATGTCACATGTACCCTAGGAACCAATACAATTCCAGGAGATCTATTAAATATGAACCTCCCAGGGCTCAATGAAATGTCAATAGATTTTAACATTTAAGAAGTAATATTGACTGTTACAAATGTCGAAACTTTGGACACACAGCCAAAGACTGCAGACTTGAAAATCCTCCATAAGAATCTTTGAAGCCATAGAACGAATGAGCATGGAAGAAGAAGAACATTGATAATTGTGCTCTCGCTCTCAAGGCTCAAAACAATAAAGATGCGTGGTATGTTGATAGTGGTTACTCAACGCATATGGCTAGAGATACAAATAAATTTGTATCTTTGAAAGAGAAGAAGGATGGAACCGTGTCCTTTGGAAATGATGGATCTTCAAATGTTATAGGATTAGGTACTATCAGTCTCAGAAGCAAAGATGCTCTATCCAAGAATTTTCTATTGGTTGAAAACATGAATCACAATCTGCTCAGTGTTGGACAAATGTGTGATCAAGGACACACAATGCTATTCGACTCCACAAAATGTGAAATCAAGAAAGGCATTTATGGTAAAATTGTGGCTACAGCAACTTGAGCTCCAAACGACATATGTTTTGGATGAAGCAACTAAAGCATGTCTACTAGATACAGAAGATGAAAGATGGTTATGGCAAAAATGAATGAGTCACATAAACTTTGACAATCTTTCCAAGATAAGAAAAAGGGAAGCAGTACGAGAAATGTTGAAAATATAAAAACCTTCCAATGCATTATGTGAGCCCTGTCGGCATGGCAAGAAGACAAAATGCAGATTTAAAACAAAATAACACTTTGCATCACATCCATTGGAATTGATACATACTGATCTATGTGGTCCTATGCGAACAAATGGCTAAGATAGAGAATTATATTTCATGTTAATGATAGATGACTATACCAGGATGAAAGTCGTCAGTTTCCTAAAGAAACAATCTGAAGAATTTGAGTGCTTTAAGATCTACAAGGAGTTGGTTGAAAAGGAAACTGATTTAAAAATAAAGTGTCTAAGATCAGATAATGGTAGAGAATTCACTTCCAAATTATTTTAGCAATACTGTGACGAAAATGGAATTAAAAGACAATTTTCAACAACACGAACACCTCAACAAAATGGAGTTGCTGAAAGAAAGAATAGAACCGTATAGGAAATGGGTAGAACAATGTTGAAGGACCCAAAATTGGATGAAAAATTCTGGGTTCAAGGAATTGATACGATAGTCTTCATTATCAACAAAAGTCTTCTCAGAAATAATTGTAATAAGACCCCATATGAATTATGGAAAGGAAAATCGGCTAATGTAAAATATTTCAGAATCTTTGGAAGCAAATGTTATATCAGAAGAGAAGATCAAAAGTTGGGTAAGTTTGAATCATGTGTTGATGAAGGTATCTTTTTTGGTTACTCATGCAAAATAAAGGCCTATAAATACTACAATCTAAGACGAAAGAAGATAGTGGAGAGCATAAATGTTACATTTGACGAAGATAGTGTTCTAATGAATAATGATGAGGATCTAGAATCTTTGAAACTTGAGACAGAGGCTGAAAAAGGTACAAAGAAAATTCTAGAACAAGAAGCAACTGTCAACCAGGAACAACAAGATATACATGAACAACAACAAGAAGCTCCTCCAAAGAGAACAAAAGAATGGATTCAAAAGAACCATCCATCAAATCAAATCATTGGTGACATAAATGATGGAATTGGAACAAGAAAACGTCGTCAACTTCATTCATCACAACAAGCTCAGATTTCTTTTCTAGCAACCTTTGAGCCTAGTAGTTTTGAGGAAGCCAGCCAGAATGAACATTGTGTAGCAGCTATGAATGAAGAATTAGATCAAATCAAGAAGAATAACACCTGGAAATTAGTTACAGATAAAAATTTCATTGGGACTAAATGGGTGTTCAAGAACAAATTGAATTAAGATGGACAGGTTATTAGAAACAAAGCAATATTGGTTTGCAAAGGCCATGCACAAGTGGAAGGAATTGATTTCGC
Organism: Pinus taeda; assembly: GCA_000404065.3. Taxonomy (NCBI): domain Eukaryota; kingdom Viridiplantae; phylum Streptophyta; class Pinopsida; order Pinales; family Pinaceae; genus Pinus; species Pinus taeda. The sequence goes on along the minus strand of APFE031282027.1, from coordinate 13,677 downwards.
CGAAACATTTGTACTAGTTGCCAGAATGGAAGCCCTCCGGATGTTTCTCACCTATGCACGCTCAAGAAAAATAAAAGTCTACCAAATGGATGTTGAGTCAGCATTTCTGAATGGAGAATTAGAAGAAGAAGTTTAGATTGAACAACCTAAAGGTTTTATACTATCAGAAAAAAAAGACTATGTTTGCAGGTTAAAGAAGGCCCTATATGGTCTCAAGCAGGCTCCTATAGCATGGTATGATCATCTTGATGGATATCTACGTCAACAAGGGTTCAAGAAAGGTATTGCTGATAGTAATCTTTACGTACAAATAGATAAGGATAATTTAACAATCGTTGAGGTATATGTGGATGATATAATATTTGGTAGCAATGATGATCGACTAAGTAAGAACTTTGCTACAAATATGCAAAGTGAGTTCAAGATGTCTTTATTTGGTGAGTTGACATACTTCTTAGGGCTTCAAATATCTCAGCAAGAGAAAGGAATATTTATATGTCAAGCCAAGTACATCAAGGAAATGCTCAAGAAATTCAAAATGGAAGATTGAAAACCCGTCCTTACTCTGATGGTAACAGGTTGCAAATTGAGCATAGACAACTCATCTAAGGATGTGGATCAAAGGTTATACAAATATAAGATTGGTAGTCTTCTATATGTAACAACCTCTCGACCAGATGTTATGCAAGCAGCTGGACAAGTAGCAAGATTCCAAGCAGCACCAAAAGAATCACATATTATTGCCTTCAAAAGAATTCTTCAATATCTAAAGGGCACACCACAATATGGCTTGTGGTATCCCAAGGGCAACAATCTCATTATTCAAGCCTTTACAAATATGGATTGGGTAGGAAGCATTGATGATCGTAAGAGTACTAGTGGGGCAACATTCTATCTAGGTGGTTGTATCTTATCATGGTTGAGCAAAAAGTAAACCTCAATCTCGTTATCTACAACAGAAGTAGAATACATTGCAGCGACAGCTTGTTGTACTCAAGTCCTTTGGATGAAATAAACTTTGCAAGATCTTCAAGTACAATTTGTTGAGCCTATTCCCATCTTCTGTGATAACATCAGTTCCATTAAAATCTCTAAGAATCCTATCATGTATTAAAAAAAAAACACATTATGATAAAATATCATTTTGTTAGAGAAAAAGTCACTAAAAAGAATATAAAACTTGAATATGTTGGTACAAAAGAACAAATCGCTGATATCTTCACTAAACCTTTACCTCGTGAAGCATTTGAATATCTTCGCCAGAATCTTGGGATTCTCCCAAGTTCTCATTAGATTTCCCTTATTCAGAAAATAAAGGGGGAGTGGAAGTGTGTATAGGTCCGCAATATGGTTGTGTGTTAGGGGAGTTACCCTTTTCCATTGATGTCAAAACGGGAGAGAAGGTAGTAGGAAGAGGTGCCCTAATTACAGGTGGAGTACTTGTGTTGCCATCAATGCCAAAGGGGGAGATTGTTGATCTAAAGATGATTTGAGGTTGTCACTGATGTCAACGCAAGAAGCACTAGGGGCTACCCTGATCTTGCAAGGGAATTTTGACTTGAAAAATTACTCTATTTTGAGTTAAGGATATTCTATATAGATTCTATTCGCTGAGATGTTTCCGTTGATATATGGCATGCCAAGTAACTCTTCACGGTTTGAGAGATATTCATGTTTGAAGTTAGTAACCCCAGTTAGTGGGCTAAAACCCTATGGGGTTGTGGCATGACACTCATAACTGGTTTTGGTCATTGAATAGTCAATAATTAATAATTTTTTAAGATCCGAAAATCCCTCCAACATTCTCTATAGAAGCCCCTCTCAACTCTATAAAAAGAAATCTCATATATCCTCCAAAGGAAGTGATCATGGAATTTTCGCTATAACTTCATTTATGCAAAGTCTTAGATTCTAAAATTAAAACCCATTTGATTTGCAATTCTGATGAACTTCATGACCGAATTTCAGATCTTTGTTCACTACAGTTTCGGAGCTATGATATGTGGAAGTTAGGGTTTTTGCAGGCTTCCGAATTTCATCTCAAAGAAGTGACATTGGGAAAATTTTCATAACTCTCTCTCTGAGAAGAGGATTGGAATTATGTAAATACTAGCAGATAGTGCACAGACTGTAGTTTTCTGTATATCAATTTTAGAGCCAAAAGAGGGAAAAATTGACACGTGGCATGTCATACAAGTTCGCTCTACTGAACTAGTCCATAATTAGGTCATTGTGAGAGATTGGGCATAACTTTGCCTTGAAGAGTCCAAATCGGGTCAGACCTATGTCATTGGAAAGAAGACATAGAGGGATTCTATAGGACATCACATATTGGGGATATGAAATTGTAGAGATACATCAGATTAAGTATCGTGCTCCTATAATACAAGAAAAACTAGATCAAGTATTGTCAAGGGGTGGAAAGGACCAGACTTTCTAGGTTAGCAAAGAGCAAGGTGCAGCAAAATGATGCAGCAAAGGTAAGCTATCGGTAATTATCTTCTATATATGCATGTTCATCTATGAATTGCATTAGGTTCTTTGTATTCTAATTTTTTTTTTGTTTAACATTGACATATGCTCTGCAGGATGAGGTAAGTTTTGCTATTATCATGTCATGGGTATTTCCTTGAAGACTTTTTGTAGGTATTATATATTCCTCAAGAGAAGATTCAATGCATAATCTAATTTTTTGAAGAATGAGAAAGGGTAGCATGACAAGAAGTTCACCACATGAAGTCTTCAAGTGGGTAGCACTGCATACAAACATTGTATCATTGTACAGAGTCATTGTAAAAGCATCTTTGTAAAATTTGTACAAGTGTCTATCTACCAAGAGTTGAAGAGGTAGTGTCGGGAGGTCTAGGATCATCATTAGGTGTTGTGTCATAGTTGGGGTTATGGTCTAGTTTGTCGTCTTCTTCTACATCATTCTATATCATTGTAAAGTGGACCATTTTCCCTGGTACGAGAGTCCATTCTCCTTTTATTCTTCTATAGGGTGGTAGGGTGGTGCTAGGTTGGTGCATGAAGTCACCAACAGGTTCAAGCCTGTGAAAACTTTAGGGTGGTAGGGTGGTGCTAGGGTGAGTTGTAGCTCATTGGGTGTTGGGGCATCCGTTTAGTTGACTACTGAAGAATCTCAGGCATTGGAGCATCCATCCAGTGGGAGCTGGAGAAGAATGCTTTTCTAGATTCTAGGAAGTTGGAGCTTTCTTTTCAACTGGAGTTGAAGATTAAAGAATTATTAGAAAAGCGTTCAGTGGTTTTTGACCCAAAGGGGGTTTTCCACCTGAGAGTTTTGTGCCTCCTGTGTTTTATTCACTGTTGTTAATGCATAAACATTAATGATAATTTAAGACTAACTAATGCTCTGAAAATATTTGAAAGTGCTAATTGCTAAGGAATATTGATTAACCCCACCGCCCCCAACCACCCCCCACCCCAAAGTATTTTCCAAACATTAAGGATGTTGGCTTTTATCAAGGAGGAGAAGGTGAAAATATAGAGATCTTTAAGTGGATTGTCATCTCTTTACAAGATAAAATTTAGTTTGATGAATCCAATACTTTGGAAGAGATCATTAGGAAGGACAAGCACTTGTATAAGCAAAGAAATGATACAAATATTTATTATAAGTCTTGGAATATAATAAGGATTAGTCTCATTAGAGAAACAAGGGATTCAAACCTTCATTTAATAAGAACAATCCTGAAAGACATCAACAAAATTAGCCTACATAAGATGATTCTGATTCAAAAATTACAAATTCCTTGGGAAAAATGGGATGACCACCATTCAAATGTTGTGTATCTAAAGGAAATAACACATACATGAGTGTTCTCATAGAGCTGATAAAATGAGGACTCAACAAAATGACAAAGAGGCTAGCATAGTGGAAGAGATGGGTAGAAATATTTGAAGGATATATGTAGTCTTGGAGGGTCGAAATGAGGAACATCAATCCCATATTATTAAAATGTAAGGTAAGATTACAAATACATATGTTTCTATCTTAATTGACTTAGGCTCAATCCATTGCTACTCTGATCTTATATTAGTGGATAATTTTTGTTTGATGAAAAGTAAGCTTGAAAGATCATGGGTGGTTCAGCTAGCCATTGTGACAAAAAGAAGGATCAAAGAGAATGTTAGAGGATGTCAAATAGACCTCAATGGAGTGAATAAAAATTTCCAATTACATTTCATACCTATGGGTTATTATGATATCGTAATTAGAATGGACTGATTGGAAAAGCATCATGATGTCCTAGATTTCCATGACAAGACCTTCACTTGTCTTGATGAAGAAGGAAAATATAACATTATGCAAGGAATTCCATGACTCACTTCTATAATGGAGATTTTACCCTTAGTTGAAGAGTTGTTTAGGAAATGATGTTGATTATATGCAACTCATGTCTAAGAACTAGGAAAGACCAAAGGGCTAAGACTTGAAGATTTTCCAATGTTGGAAGAGCTTGAGGATGTATTTGAGGAAATATTAAGATTTTTTCCAAATATGGATATGGAATTTTCTATTGATATACTTCTTAGTGTTTCCCTAGTATTAAAGAGTCCTTATAGATTGAGAACTAAAGAATTAAAATAATTACAAATGCAACTAGAAGAACAGTTCAAGAAAAAATACATATACCCAAGTGTCTCACCATGTGGAGCATTAATTCTCTTTTTGAAAAGAAGGATAGAAAAAATTAAGGTTTTATATTTACTTTATACAAATGAATAAATCAAAAGTGAAAAATAAAAACACTCTACCCATAATTTATGATATATTTAATCAATTGGAAAAAGAAAAAATATTTTCAAAGATAGACCTAAGATCGAGATATCACCAAGGGAGAATCAAGGAAGAAAACCTAAGACAAATTGTAAAACAAGGTATGGGCACTATGAATTTGTAGTGGTGTAATTTGGATTGAACAATGCACTAATTATCTTTATTTTCTTAATGAATGAAGTATTTAGAAAATATTTGGATAATTGTGTGATTATGTTCTTGGATGACATACTTATCTTGGTCATAAGAATAACATGAACATCACTTTAGGTTGGTGTTGAAAATGTTAAGGGAACATCAACTACATGCCAAGTTAATCAAGTTCTTTTCTTACCGACAGTGAATTCACTATTTTTGACACATCATTTTAGAGGAAGGAATGGTAGTGGATTGGATTGAAGCCATTAGAGGATGGTCCACACCAAAGAATATTTCAAAAGTTATATCTTTTATGGGATTAGTTGGACATTACAAGAGACTCATTTAAGGATTTTCGAGGATTTCTCACTCCATCACTTCTTTACAAAAGAAGGCAACTCAGTTTGAATGGAAAATACTGTGAAGAACTTTTTTAGCTATTGAAGGAATTACTGGCTAGTGGATCTATTTTGAATATTATGGATCCAAATGAAGATTTTGTGGTGTGCACAAATATATGCAAAGAAAGACTTAGTATGAGTTCATAAATCTTAAAGAGCGCAAGATAAATTACGCCACACATAGTTTGGAGCTTATGTCATAGAACATGCATCAAATATGTGGAGGCATTACTTAATGTGGAAGAAATTTGAATTGAAGACAACCCATATTGGTCTAAAATGTTTTTTTGAGTAATTAATTGTAAATTCTAGACAAATAATATGGCTAATGTTTTTAAGTGAATATGACTATGATATCAAGAATATAAAAGGGAAAGAGAATAAAGTGGATGATGCACTCAATAAAAGAGTAGGATTCTACAACCATTAGTGTGCACACATCATATTTAAAGGGTAGAATTTTAGAAGCTATTGCTATAGACTAGAATTATTTATATGTAAAAGAGGGATTACAATAGGAATATGTATAACATAAGTTTAATGAGTATAAACTAAAGGAATATGAAATGCGTATGCATAGAAATACAATGTATGTTACTAAATTTGAAGAATTGAGGAAGCTAGTGTCAAAGGAAATGCATAATGTTCCATATGTAGGACATTCTAGTTACCAAAAAACACTTGCAATAATAAGAAGGTAATATTATTTTCCATGGATGAAAAAGGATGTAATTGATTTCTAGGTGTATCGAATATCAAAGAGTGAATCCTAAGCGTAGACATCCAATAGGTTTTCTACAATCATTGTCGATTCCAAAGTGGAAATTTGAAGTGGTAACCATTGATTTTATGACCAAGTTGCCTAGTAAGCAAGGAAACATGATTAAATAATGGTGGTGGTGGATAAATTGACAAAAGTTTCTATAAAATTTGATTGCATCATTGTATTTGGAATTTAAAAGTTGATGTGTACTTACAATATGTAATATTTTATGTGCCTTATATCAATTGTTTTGGTTCCTAACACATTTACATCTATAGGTGACAAAATTTTGTCTCCAAGAATAATTTCATGGAAAAAATGGGCACAATTAAGAAGAAATTACAACTTCTTAAGGCTATAACTGTTAGCTTGGAGAGAAAAATGAGGCATGAGTATAGTCATTGGAAACTTTTTCAAAAGGAATGGATAAAAAATATTAGAATCTAGTTTAGTATAAGTGTATTAATCATGAATTGATATAGAAAATGTATTGTAGCCTAACTCATGAAAATTTCTATAGTAAGGGAAACTTCTAGCAACAATGACTTCTTATACATTTTGTATAATTAGGGGTACAACATAACAAACCAATCTAAAAAATTGAGGATCATAAACATAGAAGATGCAATAAGAGCCTCTATTTCTGAAGGAGAAGGTAATGGCCTAAACATTAATTTATATTAATGAAGAAGTAGATTCTAATGTGCATAGAAGCAGGGTGCCACAAAAAAAGTTGGTATAGAGTATGAAGAGCTTAAATATGGAAGTGTATTGTTATAGAGTTAATAATGAGAGAATAATAAGAACATAGGAGGAAAAAAATCAAATAAACATCCACTTGTTACAAAGCATATCAATTACAAAGACAATGAATGGATCAAGTTCATGACATAAGGAAGAAGGCATACCTCATTCAAGGAGGAATAACTATAGAGGATACATACAATTAAGAAGTGCTAGTAGAGTTCAAATACAACACTACTCAACTACCCATTCATCTAGGGAGTTTTATACATCTTAAGAGTTAAGGGGAAGCCTAGAAGCATCCCCTATTAGACATCAAAGAATATGAAATGAGTTGGATAAATTTCAAGGTGAGATTATGAAGATTAAGCCACCAAGATTTGGTGGTTAAAGCAAGAGAGGACATGATGCTAAAACCTGTTTGCTTGCAATTTGAAAATATTTTTAGTTGCATAGTGTTTTACTATGAAACAACCCCCCCCATTTATATGTAGTAATAGCTAATATTAGACATATAAATGGGGACCCTTTTTAAATTTTTAGTCTTTAAAAAATAAATCCTAACTCTAAGAAATTGCCTTGAAAACTCTTAGAACAACCCAAGTTTAGGATCCTCATTGCAAATCGCAAATCACATTTTTCCCATGTGATGATCATAAGCACCTTAAAGAAATTGCGATATGCGATCAAACCTCCCACCGCGACATACTGATCAAAATGCCTTAAGAATTCACAATCACATTTTGCAGGATTTACAAGTAAATAAGACGTGCCACTATGTCATCCGTTAACAATTTATGAAATGCGACATTGCAATATTCACAATCGCATTTCACATTGTAAGAGGGCAACGCCATATAACATCTTTTTAAAAATTGTGATGCATGAATCAAGTAGCAAGCGTGGGAAGTAACTGTGTTTTAATATAATAATGAATGGTTTGACAGGGTAATTAATGTTTAGTGGCCTGTGGAGAGGTAATGATTTTCCAAGTTATGGCTAGTTAACGCTGAGCATCTCATTTGAAATCCTCCCACGATTCAAAGTCATTTCAAAAAGCTTTCCGCCTTAATTTCCCAGTATTGTATGCACTGATATATCTCGTCCATTTCAGGCAAGCTACAAAAGACATGTGATTGCAGAAGGTGATGCAGAAACATAAAGAGAAAAGCATTATAGAGTCTGAGCTATCAGAAATGTCTCCTATATTCTTTGATACGGTCTGTGGTGCCGATGGGGGAGCAACAACTTTGGAGGTCATATACAATAGGCTTGAGGATGAGGATCCCAAGATTATTGTCACAAAGGCAACGACTGACTCAATAAAACCTTCGAGACTCCAATTCAAGGATGCTCCCTGTTCTTTCCTTCACAGAATAGGAGAAAGAGAAAAAAATCCTCCCATGCACTGATATGATTAGGTGGGTGGTGGAAAACCTCACTATTGAAGATAGTAAATTCAGGAACTTGAGAATGGAACTCATGTGGTCATTCAAAGAGAAATACTTGAAGCAAATGCACCATATACTTGACCCTCAGGACATATATGATAAATCATTCATGGCCAACTTCACGAAGAAGAATGGAGAACCTTTCAAGATAATCCAGGGTTGGAGGGTACTGGAGAACAAGTTCAAATTTCATAAAACGGGTATGTATCATGTAGCCTCTTTGGAAAACCCCTACAACTATGCAGCTGCTATGTTATGTAGACTATACAGGTTACCTAATAATGCTAAGTTTTCGATAGAATGGATTCCTTTGATTAATGCCTGTGTCAATTCCCACATTATGAATTGGGCCACCATCCTATCTGATAACCTAGCCACTGTCATCACCGAATATCAACATAAGAGATCCTCCTCTCTAGAGAACCTTCCTTCATTCTATTTTAGTGCCTACATTATGGATGACATCTATTTTTGCACTAAATTTCCAATCATGGGTTGGAAATGGACCTTGCAGGACCCCTACCCTATCCATCTCAGCCATAAACAAATTTTTGAATCTCATTATATATCCCATTTTTATAAAATATGTCATTTCATCAATTAATCTTCCATTTTTCCATTTCATCAATTAATCTTCAATAAGAAAGCCCCTAGGTTTTCCCAAGAAGCTTCTACAGACCTTCTTGCAGTCGTAAAATATTTTTTTGAAGAATGGTTCACATACATTAGGGGCTTTGGTAGTACAATAGACCCACATGTCCTCCCTTTGTATGTCTTTGATAAATTGTTAGCAAGATAAATAGCCCACCAAACTACGGGAAAAGGCTTGACCAAAGTTATGAAAGAAAGTAAGAAGTTATTATGGCCATCTTTTCCTATTAGGTGCGGTTCCTTTTCACTAGCAAATTTTAAACCATGCAATAAAGGAGTCAATAAGCCTGGAAAGTCTCAGGCTCCATACTTTTCCCAAAAGGAAATTTGATCCAGACAAGATAGCATATAACATCACTACTGCAGTAAAGATCAAGCCTTATAACCATGAGGCTAATGATTTTGAAGACCTTTTACATTTGGCTCAATCCTTCGAACAATTGTTCGAATGGGCAAGGACAAATCTGAGTCTTGAATACTTTGAAAGCTTTTTAGGAGTTCAGAAACAAAAGGCTTGAGGTAATCCCACTATATTTGTTAAAAATCGAAGAAAAGCCTACACCCAGTGTGTCTGTCAACAATGAGGGACCTGATTCTCGCATAGAGTCTCAAGTAGATGCATTGAAAGCAATGGATATAGGGAAGGCCCAAGACACTGAGAATACAACAGAATCTAGCAGAAAGTCACCTGAAAGGCAGGGTATGAGCACCCCACCTAAAGATATTGGTTCAGAGATCAAAAGAAATAGTTTGGAACATGTGTGGGATCAATTCAATAAGAAACTACAAGACACTCCCAAGACACTCCCAAGACAATAGATACCCAGGACACTATGGAGCAACAAACTCCTCTGCATGTTCAGAAAAACACAGAGTCTGAACTGATGGATGAGAAAGCGAAGATGTCTCAGCAGACTAAAATCATTCCCGCTCTTCCTACATCCGAAGTTGTCTTAAAGGTGACTGAAATCCCTCCTCTTGATGTGTTCTACAACTCGCTGCACAAGACTGTAGTAAGGAGACAGAGGAAAAGGAGAAGGATAGAAACACTCGAGCTCCCACCTGGGAATGAGACAATGGACATAGTTTGGAAAGACATCCCTTCCAACCCAACTAAAAACTTGACTATATTGTCACAGTTTACAGGAGAATATGAAACTACCACCATGGACAAAGCTACCGAGATATCTGTTTTGTTGAAGGAAGAGGAAGAAAATATTGCACAACTTGAGCAACAACTCGAAATAGAGAAGGAAAGTGTGAACAGGTAGGTTGCTGAGCAGCTGGCCCAATTACAACAGAGCATGGAGGTGCTGAAGATAAGCCATGAAGCAGACATATCAACCAAAAACATGCAACTCCAAGACTTGCAGCAAGCCATGGAAAAATATAAGGATGTTCCTACTATCGAGGAATTCATCAAAGAGGTGATAGAGCTAAATTCTCTCTTATTAAAACCACAAGAACAATTTCACCAAAAGATGTCACATATCACTCCTTATCTAATCACTAGTGACCAGCTAACAGATAAAGCGATTGACCAGAAAACTGAGTTTATTGATCTAAACACGAATATTAGAGTTCATCAAATGGCAAGAAATAGAAGAGGGAAGGAAATCTAAACTTCCTGAGATCGAGGAGATGCACAAGGACATTCTTTTCATAGATTGGGATGCAAGGATCAAACAAGTTGAACTAGCAGTGGCAAGAGCAGTCGGGGTGTCAAAGACCATAGTAAAGGCGGTAAACCACACTTTGATTCCCACCAACCTAGTGAAGGAAGGAAACCCAAAATAACTTCCCAATCTAAATGACTTGCATAACATATGGAAGGAAAGAGTGGAAACTCAAAGGGAAGTAATCACAAAATTAGCAAAGATTGATTTGGAATTGTATTGGAAATACCTCATCAAGCCACACAGTCAAATCATGACCCTGAACTGCTCACTCCATTCAACTTAGTGGATTCTGTCACCTTTCACAGATGCAATTTTCGCAGGATAGGGCAAAACATAGTTTGGGGCACCTCCTCAAGTCAAACATATGACCGATATATGCGAGTTGAAAGACAAGCCGATAGACAACAAATCATCATCATAGCCTCTTCTCTTCAAGTCACTTTTTATTTTTAGAGTTAGTTAACTAGTTAGGAGGAAGGTTGTTTGAAACCTCCTCAAATTTTTGTATAATCTATTTTTGAACATTAGTTAGAATAGTATTTATACCCTTCTCATGCATTTAGAGAAGGGTCCAAAATTTTATCAAAAACATTTGAAAAAAATGCACTGTTGTAAGTTTGTGAATGCTTTGGTGAAATTATGGAACATGATCGTTTCTTTTAAATATCAAACTACTTTTATTTGTTGATGCACTTTTGTATACTTGGAAGATATTTTGATCTAAAGAAAGGAGTTGATCTATGTCATTAGTCAAACGAGAAAAACTTCACATATATGGTACTTCTATCTTGTATGATTAGTCCTGTTTCTGTTTAATTAGTGAAAACACTTCATTTTCATGAATTGTATATGAGATATGTTCTTTCTGTTAAGCATTAATTGCACTATTGTTGGATGCCTAGTTGAGACTGTTTATTTTCATATATAAATCATCACATATGCGATATAGTTTATACATTTTTTTGACTAACTATTTTGTCAAAAAAATTATCTTTACACGTTATCGTCTCTGTTTTATACGTGATTGATCTTTATTATCACATGTCAAGAAGATATCTTTGTAGATCACATATTATACATAAATACCCGGGTTTACATTAGATTAAGTTAGCTAGAGATTTTCATGATAGAATAGGTAATTTAAGTTATCATTATTCTATTGCAATTACTCGTAAACTACCCACTCTCATTTTAAAACCCATACTAGGAAATTGGTCCCATTATCCCTAGTTGGAGCCACCACTTTAAATGGAAAAGGAGTTGCGTTAAGGTCCAAAAAGGAGTTGTCTTAAGGTCCGAAAAGGAGTTGTCTCCTGGAGTAGTAAGACAACCACCTTCTCTAGATTACACTCCTAAGTCTCCCGAAGTCCATTCTTTGATACATAAATTGGAATAGATATCCATTTCTGTCTAGAAACCAGAGAGGCCCAAAGATTCTGAAGAAAGTGTTACTTCCTTATCAGGAGAAACTGGTGCATTAACTAGATTGCAAAGTGAAAAGCTTGGAGTAACTCCTTTTGAGTTTCCCATCCCTCCACAATGTGGGAAAGTTATCACATCAAGATCTGAATCAAATACCAACGAGATCACATCACCCTTCCATCCATTCACTTCTCCATCTATTTACACTCAATCCACTTCTCCAATTAGTACTGCTACTACTAGTAGTAACCCAATAGTAAGTTCTTCGCCATCTATACCTACTTCTGGACCAGCCTTCCCATCTTCCCAGTCTTTGGCTCAAGCTATGGACAATCAACTCACTTAACCTTTGACAAATCTTGGTGCTACTCTGGTTGCTAATCCAAATGCTCTCCTAGCAAACCCAAAAAAATGGTTACCTAAGTACAATCCTGATGATGGTCTTGTTATCACCCTAAGAAACTCTCCTAGGTTGTATCTCAGAGATGCTCGGGAACATTAGAAAAACTCAACATGATGTGGGAAATGGGTGAATGGAAGGAATGATGCTTGTTCAAGCCAGATAACCACTTCTACTATACTTAACTCCAGACGTGGGTGAACACCCCTAGACTACAAGGCTTTAGACCACCAATTACTCACAGTTTGAGGATTAGGTGAGTATGGAGAATATTGACCACACCAACAGATGCACAGGACCCTGTGATGGCTGGCTGCAACCAATAAAGAGGTCTGCAAATCTATTTCCTAATGCACAAACAGGATGACAGCTCTCTGGCACTAAGTAAACATAATCCTGCATAACACATTCAATGATACATACTAGACTTCAACACAAAGGTGGGATGATAACCCCTCTAATGCTAAATATCAAGAGCACATGAAAAAATGCATAACAGGCACAACCTAGAATAGAATAGAAGTGGAAAGTGAGCAATTAACAACAAAAGAAGCTTGTATTAGCTGAAAATGAAGACCAAACGCTGCAAGTATCAAAGTAGTTACAATCTCCAGAAGTTGAACCTTACATCAAACAAAAACCATCAACCCATCCCCCAGATTACATCTATTTTCTGGGTATATATAGAGTTTGATTACAAAGATATTCTGCTGTTCTATGCGTGGAGGGGTCATAATGGACCACCAACTGCTTTAACTCTCTGATGGAGTCTCTGCTACAATCTGCTGCTTCAGTGAACAAAAATGATCTTCTCGGATGCTATGCTATACTTCTCGAGTAGGTGGAGTGTAGCATGGAAGAAGTTCCATGACTGATAAATGTTGTGATCTACTCGATGCATGTCCTTTTTCTTCTCGGCCATTCCATTTCTTGAATGTGGTTGTTGGAGATGAAATGCGTCGAGTACAGGCGAATATGTTACCTTCGTCCTTCGGGAGCATGGTACAGGCTCTGGACACGGACAATATGGCGGAGGCAAGAGTATGTTGGGAACACATATCAGCCGTTGGATCGCGCAGATGAATGGCGGATATGAATCGACGTGAGAAATTAGGAGCAAATGTGATCCAAGTGGATATTGGTGGCCACCCGCTAATTCGACTTGGATCCCCTCTAAGTGCTTCGTGCAGTTTTTTTCAGTTTCCTTAATTATAGCACAATTTACTA
>APFE031282019.1:0-24549 GCA_000404065.3 Pinus taeda | reverse complement strand
CCCCCCCCCGCGTGGGGGGCTATACAAACTTCCTGGGGTATACATCTAGCTGAAACAAAGACATCTGAACAATCATGCTCCACACATAACAACTTCCTCTCAAAATTTCGTAGAACAAGCCTTGAGGCCAGTGCTGGGCCATCTTTGTGCAATTTATGGGAGGAAGGCAGAGCTTTCACTCACAGAAATGCGCATTGCAAGCGGGGCGAGGCAAGGTCTAGGCCAAGGCAGCCCAAACCCACTGATAGGCGACTAAAAACATGAAAAGTCTAAATGCATGGCAAGTCTGAGTGCAAACAAAAGTGAATGATCGTGCATGCAAACAATGAGTGCAAGATTAATAAAAAAGGAAAACAAGGATGTGTGTTAAGCAAGTCATCGCAACAACGACCATTAGTGTAGAAACATTGTCATGCATGCAATAGTAGTGAGATGCAATGAAAAATTTGAAACAGATCTTCTACAAGCTAACATGCATTAAAATTACAGAAAGCATTCAACAAAACCAAGCAAACAACACTCACACAAACCAAAATATAAAAAGCAACAGAAAAGTAGCAAAAGATATGAAAAATGGACTTACCTGGAAAAATTTGAGCCGAGTGTGCCGAATGTTCCAAGATCGATGAGAGGAATGAGCTCTAAAGTGTTGAATAAATAAGTTTGATAAGATTGAGGCCTATGACCTGCATGCCACAAATCTAGGAAAAAGAAAAACTTGGTGGTAGTTTTTAACACGACTTTTGCATCTTGGATCCCTAAAATGAAGGGAAGTTTTTTTCTTTTTCTTCTTTTTCTTTTTTGGGAAAAAGCAACCCATGCATGCAAATCAATATTGCTCAATCCTAGAAGGAATTGGTCAACTTGGGAGCACATGCAATAGCCTGCAAGCCTGGGAGTGATTTTTGCACAGTTTCTGGGCTAAGCAAGACTAGTTGTCCCTCATGCATTGTGCAATTTCTAGACTGAAGCCCTGGCTATTAGTCAGAATTGTGCATTTTTTTAAAGGAAGCCCAATGTTGGGTTGCATTGCGTGGTTTCTAGAGGGAAGGCTACCTGGCTATTTTTTGCATTTCTAGAGCATAGAAGGCAACCCAGATGGATTGTGAAATTTCCATAGGGAATGTTGGTTCCCCTCTAGAATTGCACAAATTTTTAAGTGAACTTGACAACCAGAAACTGACAAGTTTTGGAATGTCAACCTGCGGGTGGGAGACAAACAAGTCGACAAGAACATGTTGTTAAGCCACTGAAACTAAAATGAATCATTTGTACTTGGACAATGAAAGACATGTTGCTAAGGATCGTTGGTAGGGAGGCTCCAAAACGAAGCTAAGGAAAAATTTTGGAGGGTGGTTGTAGCCGCTACAATAGGATACAAATCACGTACATTGAAAATTGGTGAAATAGCTATGCTTGTAGGTAAGTCCAATTCATAAGAATTTGCATGAAACTTGTGAAGTATATTGTATGGACCTATCTTCTTCATCTTAAGTTTATTATACTCCCCTCTTGGAAACCTCTCCTTTCTCAAATGAGCTAAGACCATGTCCCCCACCTCAAACTTCACTTCTCTTCTTTTCATATTTTCTTTCTGCTTTTACTTGGAGATGATGACTTGTAACCTTTGCTTAAATTGCTCATGTAACTCACTCATTACTACTACAAAAATTTCTCCGTCAGCACTTCTTTGTTCCAATCTACCCAAATCTCACAGTTCACAAACTCCTATAGGATGCATTCCATATAAAACCTGAAATAGATGTTTCCTTATGCTCCTATTTGGCGAATTACTATATGCAAAATCCACTTGAGCTAATACACGATCCCACTGCTTGGAATGATCACCAACAAGGATTCTCAATATGTTCATGTTGAGGCCTCATAAATCTGTGGCAACAAGAAAGGGGGATAACCACCCAGTCCGGACCTTAGACCAACTCCTTTTACGTTTGGGATAGTGGCTTCCACTGGATATGATGGGACCATTTTCTCAGTGTTTTGGGTTTATATGATTTGTGGGATTTTCCTAATGATTTGCAAAAGAATGACTAGAAATTAACACAACTTTATTCTAAGATGCAAAACTTTGAAGTAAATCTAGTTTAATCTAACCCAGGGTATTGTTGGTTTTATGCGATATAAAAAGATGTTTATGTAATCTATGATGATACAGATCAATTGCAGACTATATAGAGTTAATATATTGTAAGATGATTCCTTTGAGAAAATAGTTAATCAAAAGAATTGTGAAAAACATATCGCATATTCTAATGATCATATATAAAACAGGACATTCTCTATTCTGATATTGTACAATAGTGCAACTGATACTTCAAACAAAGATGACAAATTTCATACTTAATTCATGAAAGATAAACTTATCACTAATACTAGAACAAGGATTTAGCAAACATGATAATAGTACCAGATGTGTACCATTCTGCTCATTTGACTAGTGACAATAGACCATAATCAATCTTCTACCAATAAGCATCTCAAACAATACAATAGTGCATCAACAATGATCAACAAAAAGATATTTGATTGAAAAGACCATGTTCCATGATTCCATCAAGACATCTACAAACTTATGATAGCGCATTCTTTGTAAATGTTCTTAATAAAATTCTGGGCCCTTCTCTAAATGCATGAGAAGGGTTTAAATACTATTCTTAATTAACTAAAAATAACTTATACAAAATATCTATGAGGAGGTTTCAAACAACCTTCCTCGTTCCTAGTATCCAACTTTCCAAAAATAAAACTGCTCAAAAATGACTCAGGTCTTCATTGATTAATCACTACTGCCAGCTTTGTCTCTCAGCTCACAAATATCAGACATTGGCCTAACTTGTGGTGGCATCCCAAATTGTGTTCTCAACTGCCCTGCAAATATAGCATCATGTAAAGGTGGCAACATTCTCTGTACTAAATCCAAGGAGCAATTCAAGGTCGTGATCTGACTGTGTGGTTTGACCAAAAGTTGCCATACTACTTCCTAGTCTATTTTTGACAGCCTCTCAATTGTTTCCTTCTATAGCTGACTCTTATTCTTCTAATTCTTGAAGATCATAAAGTGTTTTTAGACCACCCTCCTTTATGAGGTTGGAGGTGTGAAACATGTGATTTATTATTTTGACAATGCTCTTTGAAATACCCAATGCTCTGGCTATTTCTAGTTCGGCCTGTTTCACCTGTGAGTCCCAATTAGTGAATAGAATATCCTTATGCCTTTCATTGATCTTCAAGCGACTTGACCTTTTCCCTTCATCTGGATCCTTCCATTCAATATAATCTGAGATCTTAGAATTGAGTTCATTGAACTCAATTCTTTAATCAATAATGATGTTTGTTAATTGTTCACTAGTATTCAGAGGTGGAATGATATTCGATATGTGTTAGAGGAAGAGTTGCTTTTTCTTTGTCAGTAAAGTATTCAGTGTCAAAGCCTCATTAATAAATTCATCTGTAGTAGGAATATCCTTATACTTTTCTAGGTCACTATCTAACTCCTGGATCTATTTGTTTTTAGCAGATAAGTCATTTTCATGACTTACCTTCAGTAGTTCCATATCCTGTTGTAGCTTATGCAGTTGTTCCTCTGGTTGACGATTTACGCTGGCTCTTTCTTCATATAACTGTCACAGTAATAATGTGATCTGGTCATCCTTTTCTTTAATCAAAACAGAGACTTCGACTGCTTTGTCGATTGTTGTTGTAGCATAGGCTCCGACAAATTGAGATAGCCGAGTCAAATGTTCAGTCGGATTTATTTGTGTGTCCTTCCATAGGACATCCATAAATTCATGTTCTGAGGGATTTTTGGTTCTTCTCCTCTTCCTTTGTCTTTTCACAACAAATTTATAAAGAGGGTTGTAAAATACGTCTTGAGGGGGAATATATGTTACATTTAAAACAATTTAGTAGTTGGATCTGCAGGGATTACCTCTGCATCTTGGGAACTTTTTTTTGGAACTTCAGTGGTCACCACTACTATTTGCCCTGGTGAGGTCTGAATTCATGTAGTTTCTTGTGTTGATGACACCTTAGGGGTATCTTGTAGATTATCGTTGAATGCATCTCATAGCTTTTCCAATTCATCTGTTTCTGCTTCTTGCTCTCGTGACATGCTTGGCTTATTCTGCTTCTGAGACTTGGTTTCAATTATATGATCAGTAATCCAAAATTCTTGTGGGAGGTATTCTAACCTCTGTCCTCTAAACTCCTAGAAACTTTTGAACATCTTTGGGTTGGACTTTTTCTTGGCTGCATTCAGAATCTGCTCAAAGTCCTCGGCAGATTCCAGTAAATCTTCAAACTCATCAACTACATAAGTTACAGGTCTAATTTTAACTAAAAGGGTGAATTTGTTAGCTATATGTTGTGGGCCTAGCTAGTAGAACGGGGAGCTTAAATGACTGCATAGTCTGATACTCTTTATATGCATGACCATAGTTAAGAAGGGTAAATGACCCACACTGAAGGGGAAAATTTGGCCATAAATATTTCTTCATTTCCCTCAATGTTTTTGTAAGGACATTTCCTACTGTTTGGTACGCTACATCTCTTCCCAGTAATTTATCCGATACATACATAGGGAGGACATGTGGGAAAGCTTGGTTACCAAATATCCTGATATAAGAGAAGGATTCTTCAAGAAAATACCTTTTGATTGCTTGGAGGTCTGTGATAGCTTCTTTTGTGAATCTCGGACATCTTCTTTTAAAAACTAACTGATGTAAGTGAAGAACAACTCCCTGGCATAATTGATGAAAATGTGGCATATAGTCTTGTTCACACATTTTCTTATAACTTAGGAACATAGGAGTAGGATCATTGGTAGTCCATTTCGAACCCATGGTTGGAAAATGAGTACAGAAACAAACAACATCGAAGATATATGCAGACATGAAGAATTGGGAACTGCTCTAAAGGAGGCAGCCCTAGTCTGGCGATATTCAGTAATAGTTTTGGACAAATTCTCAAACAAAATGGTTGCCCAATTCATAATGTGAGAATTAACACAAGCCTCAATTAATGAAACCCAATTGATCAAGAATTTAGAATTGTCAGAGAGGCCATACAATCTACATAGCATAGAGGCTGCAAAATTATAAGGATTGGCCAAAGAAGCAATGGGGTACATACCCACTTTATCTTGTTTGAATTTATTTTCTCTTCTCCTCCATTCCTGTATCATTTGAAATGGATCTTCATTTTCCTTTACAAACTTTGCAACAAATTGTTTGTCATAGATGTCCTGGGCATCAAGTAGTTTGTACATTTGTTGTAAATATTTGGCTCTGAAAGAACCCAAGACTGTATTTTTAGCTGTCTTGATAAGTCTATCTTCGACTTCTGTATTCTTTACTATCCATCTTATCATATCTGCGTATGGCAAGGGTCTAGCCCTTGCTACTATTTGGTGAAGGAAAGAGCACGCAGCGTCTCTGAATTTCACTCCTGACGATTTTGTGCTATTAGCAGTTGGGCGAATGTCTGTTACTTTAGGGTTTTCATTCTCTAGCATAGTATAGATAGTCTGCCATGTAGTGGCACCTCCATCTGCAGCACATATTGTATCTGTAAATACGGATGACATCTCTGTGCTTTCAGTTTCTATGATAGACTTCTTAGTATGCTTCTGCATCACCTTTCGAATGGACATCGTTTGAGTGGAGTTCTTATTAAACTGAACAACAATTAATTGTTGCGTAAAATAAAAGATTTGATGAAATGACTGAACTTTGTGAGAAAAGTTTCGGGAACGATTTCAGCATTAATCAACCATAACGAACACCATGATTACATGCATAGGGATGATAACTGTATTAACTCATTCTGCCTTGGCTTGTGTCTAACTCAAAAACACTTATTAAACATCTGTCAAATCTTTCGCATCAGATATTTAAGCTATGGAGCGAATAAAACTTTGTTTGATCGATATTTCGATATGCGATATGTGATATCGCAAAATCGCAAGATCGCAATATCGGGATATCACAATATTGGGGTTTTGATAAGTAACATTTAAGTTGTTGACATAATATCCTTCGATGTGCGATATGCGATTGGGATGTCGCATACAAAGTTCAGTCGCAAGTCGCATACCGATATTTTTTTAATGTGCTTAACTTTGCTACTAAGGGTTCATGTGATTTGCAATTTGCGATGAAGATTTTAATATATTCTGAAAGGGTTTTTAAAAAGTGACAATTTTCTAAAAGTTGGAATTTTATTCACAAAGAGGGGGAAAAATTAATTTAAAAGGGTCCCTATTTGTATTATACATAAATGGGGGGTTGTTGCATAACACAACAATTGGCGATTCACTTGGAAGAACCAGCTATCTCTGATTAGTTTCTTTGACATTTCTCAAGCTTTCAAAACTATAAAAGTTGTGAAAAAATAAGAATTGTATGATTCATAAATTAAACAGTGTCTCTATGAAATATAAAGTATTCACCTATCTCACTTCTTTTCTTACTCGACCCTTTAGGTGATAAAACATGAATGTATGTATCAATCAATACTTAGATTTATAAAGATAAAGTAGGTATTCTCTTAAAATTGGCTTTATAGATTTTTGCTCATTTATCATAGATAGAGCCTCTGTTGCCAGCAGGCATTCATAGCCTCGACAAGGTTATCTTTTAACCAAAAATGGTTCATAGTCCCATATGAAGTTGATTCCTAATTTCAAAATTTAATAAAAAATTTATTCAACTTCCTTTTACTTGGAACTTGTCTCTTTTTATGGTGCTTCTTGTTTTTTTAAATATCCTTAAAAGCCATTGTCCAGGCTTGGTGACCTGATGGTAACAATGTCATTTACTAGTTGTAATTTAAACTGAACAAGCTGGCTCGTGATGAGACCCCTTGTATTTTGATTGTTTTAATCAAGAGCTATTACCCTATTATGATATGTAGTCTTGGTAATATCAGTCTGAATTATTTTCATGTGATCATGATAAACAAGCTCATGATGAGACTTGTTATCTTTTAAGTTTTTTTAATATTTTTAATTTCATTGTGAAAAAAGAAAATTTTATCAGATGGGGTGAATCATTGGCTCATTTAAGAGTTATGGATGATAATTATAGAGTTGGCAAATGCCTTTTTGCAGAGAATCCTTGCTAAGTTACTGGTTCTTTTCTTGACTGGTACAAAATCATCTATACTTTATAAAATGAAGAGTCTTTTCAGAAATTAAATGTCTTTAGTAAATTCAAAATTTTCCCAAAGAAATAAAGTTTATTTAAATATCATATTTATAATTATCCTTGTACTCTTCTTATTTATAGAGGCGAGAAAAATCAAGTAAAATATCAAAAATTTAAAATTTTGAAGAGCCAAAAGAGATACTATTCAATCTTTATTTTCCTAAAGCTTAAAATTTTAAAACTAACATTTATCTTCTAAGAAAAGTATTTTTAAAGAATTTTCCCATTTACAGGTAAAGAGTCTTTTCTACCTGACAAATCTTGTAGCAAAAAGGTGGATAGGCCTAATTTCTATATGATTTGAAATGGACCAAGCCACAGTCTTTGGAATTTGGTATGTTTACCTTTTTCCTCATGTGCCTTATCCCATTTCAAAACAAGATCTCCAATTTCAAAAGTTCTTGGGCTAGTGGATGTTGTATCAAATGAAGCTTTAACTATTTGTTGATCATGAGCATGTGTTTCTTTAGATTTCTCCCTCTGTTCTTCTAATTTAAGGATTTGAGCATGTCTAAGTTGAAGAGAAGAAGAAGGGTTTTCATCAATAAACTAAACTAACGTAAGAGATGGTATTTTTATGTTTGTGGGTAGAATTGCTTCTTTCCCATAAACCAATACAAATGGAGAGGTACCTATTGAGGCCTTCTGAGTGAATCTATCTGCCCAAAGAGCAAATATTAGTGCTCTATGCCAGTTCTTATGATCTTGCTCTATAGTTCATTTGATAATTCTAATCAGTTTTTCTTTTGTAGATTCAGCTAAACTGTTACCTTGTGGATAATAGCTAGCTAATTATTTAAGTTTAAAACCTCTTTTCAAAGCAAACTCTACCATAGCATTTCTGGAGAAGTAAGATTCATTATCAAACAATAAAGTTGATGGGAGGCCAAACCTAGTAATTATAAATTGATCAATGAAATCTGTAATGCTTTGGGTGTTAACTACCTTTAATGGGATAGATTCTACCCACTTTGTAAAATAATCAGTTGCGGTTAGAATATATTTATGTTGTTTGGAAGAGGTTGGAGTTATTTCACCAATAATATCTAACCCCCATTGTTCAAATGGTTGTTGCATATTTATTGGCTACAACGGGAGTGTTGCTTTCCTTTCTCTTCCTGCTACGGTTTGACATGCTTTTCATTTCCTTGCATATTCGTGGGCATCTTTGAAAAGGGTTGGCCAATGCATGCAAAATTTTATGTGTTGTGGTATTTCTCTTAAATGATCTCCAGCTGGCCCATCATGTAATTCCTACATTACCTTTTCAGCTTCAGGTTTCTCTATACATCTTAATAATACAACATCATAGTTTTTTCTAAATAACACATTATCAATTAATTGATACTGATTTTCTTTAAGCCTTAGAGATATAATGGAGCGTGCCCATTTTTCAAGAAAAAATTCAAATCAGCGTATTGTGATTCAGAATCGTTGAGGCTTACCTCAGATAGTTGCACTTCAGTAGATTAATCATCCTCTGTTGGTAAATGAGAGGCTCCGGTTAGCATTCTGCAAAAACCTTGACCTCTAATAATTTTAGCAGGATGTATTTCTACATCATATTCCTGAAGTGCAGTAACCCAATTTGCTCTCTTTTCTCCTACTTCTCGTTGGATTAACAACTGCCTTACAGTGGGGTAAGGGACTGTTATCTTAGTGTGTGTTTTTAGGAGGAAAGGTCTGAAATGTTTTAAAGTTTTAAATACAACAAAGGCTTGTTTCTCCATAGCTAAATAATTTAGTTCAACACTTTGTAAGTTATAACTAAAGAATGAAATTGGTGCTTCAACGTTCTAATCATTTAGCTGTTTCAAAACTGTCGCGTAAGAGGTATCAGAAGAGAATGTGTATAATACAAATGGTTTTCGGAAATTGGGAGTTGTTAAGGAAGGAGCCTAAATGATGGCTTTCTTTATTAACTCAAAAGAATCTTTCTCGCCTTTTCCCCATTTAAAAGTTTCATTTTTTTGGATCATTGACTGTAGGGGTAAGACAATTTGATAAAAATCAGGAATAAATATTTTTACAAAATTAATCTGTCCTAAAAATGATTTCATCATTTTTTTGTTATGAGGCAAGGGAATGTTTTCAATTTCATGAATCCTATCGGGATCGATATAGATTCCTTTCTTAGATACCACGAATCCTAATAATTTACCTTCTGCCAAGGTGAAATAAGATTTTTTAGGATTCAAAGAAATGTTGGATTTCTCACATCTCTCAAAGATTTTTTAGGTGACTGATATGGTTGTTTCTATTTTTGAATAGATAGTGATGTCGTCTAAATATATTACAACTGCATTTTTTAATTAGTCCTCTAAAAGCTATGTCCATAGCATGTTGAAATGTAGCACCAGTGTTAATCAATCCAAATGGCATATTTTGATATGCATATGTTCCCCACTTTGTTCTAAATGTAGTCTTTAATCTATCATCTGGATGAACCATAATCTAATTGTAACCTAAAAATCCATCAAGAAAAGACATCAATTCAAAACCTTCAACTGATTGCAGAATTTTCTCCATGGTAGGCAAAGGAAAATTATCTTTTTTGCATGCTTTATTCAAATTTCTAAAATCTATGCAAATCCTAATGTCTCCATTATTTTTTCTAACAGTAACCATGTTTGACACCCATTTTGAATGTCTAATAGGGAAAATGATTTTGGCTTTAAGCATTTTATTGAGTTCAGACTTAATTTGACTTTCTAAGTTCGGGTGGATCTTCCTAAGCTTCTGTTGGACAAGCTTGTCATTTGAAATCATGGGTATAGTATGCTGCATTATAGAAGTATCATATGCTTTGAGATCTGAATAATCCCAGGCAAATACACTTTTATATTTTCTTAGCAATTTAATGAATGACGTCCTTTCAATGGGTGTCAAGCCCAAATCTAGGTTTATGTTCTGAGGCTTGCCAGGTGTACCAAGATTAATCAACTCAAATCTTAGTGTAGAACTTTGTGTTTTTGAATTGGTAGTCTTTTTAAACCTGTCTTTTAAATCATAGAGATCTTCCATCTTGACTACAGATTTGGGAATTGGATTTGAATCTTGTTTATTTTGAATCTGTAGGTCATGTTCATTTTCATCTACGATTTGACCTTCATAAGATCCATCTGGTGAAAGAAATTCGATTATATCTGTATCATCATTAAACACTCTCCAATTTGTTATGTTATCTAGAATGGAAGGCCTAAAAATCAACTCAATCAAAAATCTATTTGGACTAAATTCTTTTGATGGTATCAATTTAGATGCTACATTAGCAAGTAAATCGGCACTTGCATTTTGTAATCTAGGGATTGTCGAAATATTAAATGCAGTGAAATGAGAAGTGAGGTTCTGAGCTAATGCTTGATAATGTTTTAGGTGTCCAGAAATACAATGAATTGTGTTCCTGACTTGCTTGACAATTATTTTAGAGTCCCCATATACCTACAAATATTTAACGTTTAATCCAATGGCTTTGTATAGGCCTTGAATCAATGCTTCATATTCAGCAGTATTGTTCGTGCATTGAAATTCAAGTCTGCAAGATAACATTGTTTTCTCTCCTTGCGGATTGATTAAAATGCAACCTGCTCCTGCACCACTGTCTGATTTTGAACCGTCAAAGTATAGAGTCCAGAATAAAGAATGATCTAAAGTTTTATTACTAAAATTAATATATTTGGAAGTGTCTCACTGAGAAAAAATTTCAACATGACAAGTACAGTATTTTCTGGGAAAGGTGAGGTTTGGGCATTGAATGAGCCAAGGAATGATTCAGTAGAATAATCTCCAATAATATTATTAATGAAAATCATCGGCTTATTCGCTCCTTCTAATTCAGTGACTGTATGTTTCATGATTTTTTCACGACCAACTCTAATTTGATTTGGTTTACCATTATATGGTAACCACATGTGTGACCAATTGGTTGCGAAATATCCATGTAGTTTCTCAAACCAATCCCTGCTTAAAATTACACCATAAATTCAGGAATGTCTGGTACTAAGACATCAATCACTTGCAGTATCTTTGGGTTGGATAATAATATAAGGTTTTTCAAATGGGGTAGCAAGCTAAGTGGGCTTGATTGTGGGGAAAAACTCCACAGTTAAGCGCGCTTGAGCCAGAGGAGTTCTGGGATGGGTGACCTCTTGGGAAGTCCTGGTTACCGGGTGCAAGCCCCGGAAGTGATGATTGATGCTATGGTGATTCGTTCTCCACATTTCACTAGTTTCAATCCCAATTCTTCACCCATGTGAGCATCACCTGATGCAATGAGTGCTAAGTGAACTATTCAAAAATCATGAGAAATTAGTCAGTTACAACTACCTCTCATGGAAATGGTCATACGTGAATGACTTACTTAACGCAGTTGAATCCCAAAATGATATCTAATATAATTGATACTGATAACATTTCTCCAACAACTTCAACTTTTGTTCTGTCTAATTGAACTATATGCACAACATACTTTTGAGGGGTAACGTTATGTTTTGCGCATACAGATCTTGGCATGATATTTGAAGAATCTCTTGAATCGATGAGACAATTAGGAACATTTTTATTAAAATTTTCATAATTCAAAAGGAAAGGAGGAGTGTGGGACTTAGATCTATCACCAATCAACACAAGATCATCTAGGCTTACCTCGTTTGAAGGTGAGGGAGGTTTTCCCGTACCTTTGTCAACTTGGGCTATAATCGGTGGTAGCATGGGATCTACAGGAACTGCCTTAAGCTCTCTCAGTAAGATTTTCTATTGCTATTTCAATTTGATCACTTCATATAATGAAATGTTTGCTTTAGTCTTTTTCATTTCTTCAACTATATTGTATTCCACTGTATCTGAAACTATCATAATTTTAGAAGTATTTAGGGGAATAGGATCAGTTTGAACAGTTTTAGATTTTTATTCACTGTTTCGCCTTTGTGGGAGGAGATTTTTGTTTCTGAATTGCTATAGTTGAATCGGAAGATGTTTTGCTCCTTGTAGATATGGGCATAGCTTCTCTTTCTTCTTCGGTGGGAAGAATAAATTCCCATAACCCATTCAATTCGACTTCTTCTTCAGGTTTTGTTTCTTCTTCATTTGTTGAGGTGTCTTCAACATCTTGACCTATTTCGGCACTTGAAATCACATTCGGAGGCTGAGATGGTGAAGCAAGACTTCTATTGTATGGGCAATATGGTTTCTTAGGAATTGAAGATTCAGCTACTTATTTATTTATTTCAATCATATCATTTGACATACTTTTCAAGACTTTTTGAAGACCTTCAAGATCAAATGGATCCTTTGGGGTTTTCTTTTTTGATTCTTAGCTAAAAGTCACCTTTTTAGATTTCTTATCTTCCATCTCAGATTGTTTTTCTAAGGCTAAAATTCTCTTTTCTACAAACAGGGCTTCTTTCATGTTTTCTGAGAGAGTAGCCTTATTGGCTCTATCTACAAAAATGGCTACATTAGAAGGCAAAGCAGAAATGTACCACTCTATTTGTACATCAACAGCAGGGTTAGAAGAAGCTAGGATTTTTTTTAATAACTTGTTAAATCTGGAGTTGAAATCTTTGATACTTTCACCTAAATTTGTTCTTAGGTTAGAGAGAGCATTGATTAAAGATGCCACAATTCTATCATCTCCAAATTTTGCAAGAAAGAGTTGTTCAAAAGTTACCCAGTCTATTATAGTTCCCACTGGAAGAGAAAAGTACCAGGATCCTGCAAATCCTTTAAGAGTATAGGGAAACAATATCACTACAATATCTTCATGTGCAACCCCATTCAAATTCATGGCCAACATAAAATTGTTGATGTGTTCTTCAGTTGGAAGACCATCATCTGAATTGTATTTGGGTAACCATTTCTTTAGATGATCTGGGAGAGGATGTGGGTTTGTAAACAACACAGCACCAAGATTAGTCCGCGGCTGATTAGCCATAACTTGAGTTAGGATTTGAGAAGATATAGAAGCAGATCCAGAAGTAGTGGGTATGGATTTAGAACTTACAACTGGACTAGCACTACTTGTGCTAGCACTATTTGTTTGAGTAGAAGAAATGGAAATATGAGAGGATGTGAATGGAGGTGTAGTGAATGAAGGAGTAAATGGAGGGGAATTTGATATGACCTCACTTGTATCTGACTTAGATCTAGACACAAGAACTTTCTTACACTGTGAATGTATTGTAAACTCAAAGGGAGGTATTCCAAGTTTATCACTTTTTTATCACGTTAGGATAGCAGTTTCTCTAAATAGAGAAGTAATACTTTCTTCAGAAACTTTCGGTTTATCAGGACGCTAAAAAAAATAGATATTCATTCTAATTTATGAACTAAGGATTGAACTTCAGGAGATTCTAGATTATATTCTGAAGAATGTAAGTGTCGATATACTTCAGGAGATGAGGCGGAAGTTTCTACAACTTCTGATTTCTGAGTGGGTGAATTAGAACGTCATCGAGAAGATGTAGAATTTTTTGAGGGGGATTGACTCTTATGAAGGCCTCGAGTTTAAGGTTTAGATTTATATGCCATTCATAGTTGGGGCCCTCCTTCTAGTGCCAAAAATGTTGAGGCCTCAGAAATCTATGGCAATAACAAAGGGGGATAACCACCCGGCCTTGCCTGGACCTTAGAGCAGCTGCTTTTCTATTCGGGATAGTGCCTCCGACTGGATATGATGGGACCAGTTTTCCATTGTTTTGGGTTTATATGATTTGTGGGATTTTCCTAATGATTTGCAAAAGAATGACTAGAAATTAACACAACTTTATTCTAAGATGAAAAAATTTGAAGTAAATATATTTTAATCTAACCCAAGGTATTGCTGGTTTTATGCGATATAAAAAGATGTCTATGTAATCTATGATGATATACATCAATCGTAGACTATATAGAGTTACTATATTGTAAGATGTTTCCTTTGAGAAAATAGTTAATCAAAAGAACTATGAAAAACATATTGCATATTCTAATGATCATATATAAAACAAGACATTCTATATTCTGATATTGTACAATAGTGCAACTGATACTTCAAACAGATATGACAAATTTCATACATAATTCATGAAAGATAAACTTATCACTAATACTAGAACAAGGATTTAGCAAACATGATAATAGTACTAGATGTGTACCATTCTGCTCATTTGACTAGTGACAATCGGCCATAATCAATATTCTACCAATAAGCATCCCAAAGAATACAATAGTGCATCAATAGTGATCAACAAAAATATATTTGATTGAAAAGACCATGTTCCTTGATTCCATCAAGACATCTACAAACTTACGATAGCGCATTCCTTGTAAATGTTCTTAATAAAATTTTGGACCCTTCTCTAGATGCATGAGAAGGGTTTAAATACTATTCTTAATTAACTAAAAATAAATTATACAAAGTATCTATGAGGAGGTTTCAAACAACCTTCCTCGTTCCTAGTATCCAACTTTCCAAAAATAAAACTGCTCAAAAATGACTCAAGTCTTCATTGATTAATCATTGTTGCTAGCTTTTCCTCTCAACTCACAAATATCAGACATTGGCCTAACTTGTGGTGGCATCCAAAATTGTGTTCTCAATTGCCCTACAAATATAGCATCATGTAAAGGTGGCAGCATTCTCTGTACTGAATCCAAGGAGCAATTCAAGGTCATGATCTGACTGTGTGGTTTGACTAAGAGTTGCCATACTGCTTCCCAGTCGATTTTTAACAACCTCTCAATTGTTTCCTTCTGTAGCTAACTCTTATTCTTCCAATTCTCGTCTAATGCTTTAAGACTAGGAAGTGTTTTTGGATCACCCTCCTTTATGAGGTTGGAGGTGTGCAACATGTGATTTATTGTTTTGGCAATGTTCTTTGAAATACCCGATGCTCTGGCTATTGCTAGTTCTTCATGTTTCACCTGTGAGTCCCAATCAGTGAATATAATATCCTTATGCCTTTCATTGATCTTCGGGAGACTTGACCTTTTCCCTTCATCTGAATCCTTCCATTCAATATAATCAAAGATCTTAGAATTGAATTCATTGAACTCAATTCTTTGATCAATAATGATGTTTGTTAATTGTTCACTAATATTCAGAGGGGGAATGATATTTGATATGTGTTAGAGTAAGATCTCCTTTTGCTTTGTCAGTAAAGTATTTAGTGTCAAATCCTCATTAATAAATTCCTTTGTAGTAGGAATATCCTTATACTTTGCCAGGTCACTGTTTAACTCCTAGATCTGTTTGTTTTTAGCAGATAAGTCATTTTCATGACTTACCTTCAGTAGTTCCACATCTTGTTGTAGCTTATGCAGTTGTTCCTCTGCTTGACAGTTTATGTTGGCTCTTTCTTCATCTAACTGCCGCAGTAATAATGCGATCTGGTCATCCTTTTCTTTAATCAAAACAGGGACTTCAGTTGCTTTTTCAATTGTTGTTGTAGCATAGGATCCGGCAAATTGAGATAGTCGAGTCAAATTTTCAGTCGGATTTATTTGTGTGTCCTTCCATAGGACATCCATAAATTCATGTTTTGAGGGAGTTTTGGTTCTCCTCCTCTTCCTCTATCTTTTCACAACAACTTTATGAAGAGGGTTGTAAAAGACGTCTAGAGGGGGAATATATGTTACATTTAAAACAATTTCAGTAGTTGGATCTGCCAAGGTTACCTCTGTATCTTGGGAACTTGTTTTTGGACCTTCAGTGGTCACTACTGCTATTTGCCCTGGCGGGCTCTGAAATCCTGTAGTTTCTTGTGTTGTTGACACCTTAGGGGTATCCTGTAGTTTGTTGTTGAATGCATCCCACAACTTTTCCAATTCATCTGTTTCTACTTCTTTCTCTCATGATGTGCTTGCCTTATTATGCTTTTAAGACTTGGTTTCAATTATATGATCAGTAATCCAAAATTCTTGTGGGAGGTATTCTAACCTCTATCCTCTAAACTCCTGGAAACTTTTGAACTTCTCTGGGTCGAACTTTGTCTTGGCTGCATTCAAAATCTGCTCAAAGTCCTCGGCGGATTCCAGTAAATCTTCAAACTCATCAACTGCATGAGTTACATGTTTGATCTTAACTAAAAGGGAATTTGTTTGCTATATGTTATGGATCAAAAGGCCTAGCCGATAGAATGGGGAGCTTTAATGACTGCATATTCTGATACTCTTTATATGCATGACCATAGTTAAGAAGGGTAAATGACCCACACTGAAGGGGAAAATTTGGCCATAAATATTTCTTCATTTCCCTCAATGTTTTTGTAAGGCCATTTCCTACTGTTTGGTATGCTACTTCTCTTGCCGGTAATTTATTTGATACATACATAGGGAGGACATGTGGGAAAGCTTGGCTACCAAATATCCTGATATAAGAGAATGATTCTTCAAGAAAATACCTTTCGATTGCTTGGAGGTATGTGATATATTCTTTTGTGAATCTCGGACATCTTCTATTAAAAACTAACTAATGTAAGCGAAGAACAACTCCCTGGCATAATTGGTGGAAATGTGGAATATAGTCTTGTTCCCACATTTTCTTATAACTTAGGAAGATAGGAGTAGGATCATTGGTAGTCCATTTCCAACCCATGGTTGGAAAATGAGTACAGAAACAAACAACATCGAATATATATGCAGACATGAAGAATTTGGGAACTGCTCTAAAGGAGGCAGCCCTGGTATGGCGATATTCAGTAATCACTTTGGCCAAATTCTCAGGAAAAATGGTTGCCCAATTCATAATGTGAGAATTAACACAAGCCCCAATTAACGGAACCAAATTGATCGAGAATCTAGAATTGTCAAGGAGGCCATACAATCTACATGGCATAGAGGCTGCAAAATCATAAGCATTGGCCAAATAAGCAATGGGGTATATACCCACTTTATCTTGTTTGAATTTATTGTCTCTTCTCCTCCTTTCCTATATCATTGAAAGGGGTCTTCGTTTTCCTTTGCGAACTTTGCAACAAACTGTTTGTCGTACATGTCCTGGGCATCGGATAGCTTGTACATTTATTGTAAATCTTCGGCTCTGAAAGAATCCAAGAATGTATTTTTAGCTGTCATGATAAGTATGTCTTCAACTTATGTATTCTCTACTATCCATCTTATCATATCTGTGTATGGCAAGAGTCTAGCCCTTGCTACTATTTGTTGAAGGAAAGAGCATGCAAAGTCTCTGAGTAGCACTCCTAACAATTCTTTGCTGTCAGCAGTTAGCCGAATGTCTATTACTTCAAGGTTTTCATTCTCTAGCGTAGTATAGATAGTCTGCCATGTAGTGGCACCTTCATCTGCAGCACATACTGTATATGTAAAGACGGACGGCATATCTGTGCTTTCAGTTTCTGTGATAGACTGCTTAGTATGCTTCTGCATCACCTTTCGAATGGACATCGTTTGAGTGGAGTTCCTACTAAAACTAACAACAATCAATTGTTGCATAAAATAAAAGATTTGATGAAACGACTGAAATTTGTGAGAAAAGATACAAGAACGAGTTCAACATTAATCAACCATAACGAACACCATGATTACATGCATAGGGATGATAACCGTATTAACTCATTCTGACCTGACTCGTGTCCAACTCAAAAACACCTATTAAACATCTATCAAATCCGTCGCATCGGATATTTAAGCTATGTCACGAATAAAACTTTGTTTGATGGATCTTGCGATCAGCGATATGCAATATCGCAAGATCACAATATCGAGGGTTTGATAGGTAACATTTAAGTTGTTGACATAATATCCTCCGATGTGCGATATTCAATCGGGATGTCGCACACAAAGTTCAATCGCAAGTCGCATATCAGTATTTTTTGAATGTGCTTAACTTTGCTACTAAGGAATCATGCGATTTGCGATTTGCGATGAAGATTTTAATATGTTCTTAAAAGGTTTTTGAAAAGTGACAATTTTCTAAAAGTTAGCATTTTATTCACAAAGAGGGGGGAAAATTAATTTAAAAGGGTCCCTATTTGTATTATACATAATAAAAATGGGGGGGTTGTTGCATAGCACAATAGTTCCCAAGACTTATGTTCACCACTTTGGTCTATCCATAAGATTATGGATGATAAGTTGAGATGAAGTTTAACTTGGTTCCAAGTTTCTTCCAAAGGGTTCTCCAAAAATGCCCTGTAAACCTTGTCTCTCTGTCAAAAATTATACTCTTCGGCAAACCATGTAGTCGAAGAATCTCATTGAAAAACAAGTTAGCAAAATGTGTGGTATCACTAGTTTTTTAACATGGAATAAAATGATCCATCTTTGTAAATCTATCCACAAATTCAAGTATTGATTCATTACCTTGTTGAGTGTTATGCAACCAACTCACAAATAAATAGATCAATGACTTAAAAATTATCCTCTTTGAGGAAACCGCATTTACATCACATAAATGAATAATTCTTGGATGATTCAAATGAAAATACCTCCTTTCTATATATACGAGTCTGAGGGGTCACAATATAATTAGAGCCTACATAACAATAATAATGTAAGGGCACAATAATAACAATAATGGGTTTCTATGGGGCATAACAATAACAATATGGGGGCTACATGGGCACAACAATAACAATAAGGGGGATACACTAGTATTATAGGGACCTGACATGCCACTCTCCTTCAAAAAAGTGTTGTCCTCAATGCTTGAGTAGTTTTGGATGCTTCTATATAAAATTCTCATCCTCCCATGTGGAATCTTCAGTGGGTAAGTTCTTCCACTTAGTGAGATACTTTGAAATTGATTGAGTCCATAGATGTCGGGTTCTTGTTTTCGCGACTTCTTCAAGCTCAACTATGATTTTTACTTCTTCGTCAAGTTCTGGCAACACTGTTTGAGCTGGAAGCTTTTCACCGATAACCTTCTTTAAGTATGAAACGTGGGAAATTGGGTGTACTCGGGAAGATGTAGGCGGCTCCAATATGTATGACATATTACCAATGTTTTGCAACACCTTGTAAGGACCGTAGTACTGGGGTGATAATTTATTATCCATCTTAGCTTGCTTGAGGGACATTTTCTTGTATGTTTGCAGTCGTAAAAATACTCAGTCGCCTACCTCAAAACTTCTTTCACTGCAATGTTGATTTTCCTATTGTTTCATTCAATTGTGCGCTAGAGTGAGGTTATCCTTTAAGAGTTGGAGAAGTTGTTGTTGATGCTCGATGTGATCTTTCACTGCTTGAACCTTAATTAGACTTTTCTCTTAAAGATGATGTGATGGATGGTGGATGATATCCATAAAGTTCCATAAATGGGCTCGTTTTTGTTGCAGTATGGAAGGAAGTGTTATACCACCATTCAGCTAGAGCTAACCATTTGACCCATTGTGTTTGTTTATCAAATACAAAGAAACAAAGATATCTTTCCAAACATGTGTTCACTATCTTAGTTTTCCCATCAGATTAAGGATGATAAGATGAGCTATGAGCTAATTGAGTACCAAGACAAGAAAATAATTTTGTCCAAAAATTTCTAGTGAAAATGGGATCTTTGTCACTTACAATAATCTTTGGGTTCCCATGAAGATTTTGCATTGTTTCCATAAATGCAATAGCAACTGTACTAGATTTAAAAGGATGAGATAATGCACAAAAGTGTGCATACTTGGTAATTCTGTCAACTACCACTGTGATGACACTCTTTCCTTCAGACTTGGGTAAACCTGTGATAAAATCCTCTGAGACCTCCTCTGAACACTGACTTGGAATAGCTAAAGGTTGTAATAGACTCAAGGCCTTAATTGTCTCAACTTTATTTTGTTGGAAAACCAAACATTCTGCCACAAACTTCTGAATATCAGATTTAAGGTCATCCCAAAAAATTCATTTTTGACCTTGTGGTAAGTTTTTAAAAATCCTAAGTGCCCTCCTAAGGGAGATGTGTGCAATTCCAAAAGAATCTTTTGTTTGAGTTGGGAATTCTTACAAATATATAAGCAATCTTTGTACCAAAATGAATCATTTTTCCAGCTAAATGTATCGGATGTACTGGGATCTTGCTTCAGTTTTTGAATGAGTGTCCACACCTCTTCATCATTCTTCCATTCATCCCTTGCATTTTTTATCCACTCAGGTTGTATAATAGAAATGGCACAAATAAATTCTTCCACAACCTCATCCTTTCTTGATAGTGCATCTGCAACAACATTTTGCTTCCCTTTTTTGTACATTATTTCAAAGGCATAACCCAACATCTTTTTGACCCATTTTTGCTACTCTTCTCAAGATAATATTTGTTCCAAAAAGTATTTAAGGCTATCATGATTTTTTCTCCCAAGGAAAAATTGTAACTTTCATTATGTTCAATATTGAAATTTACATACTGTAGATGTTGCATATAGATCATATGTTAAAACTAGTGGCCTATCCACAACTGTAGAGAGTATACATAAACCATAAAAAAGGGTATTGTGATACTGGTATACAAAGCAGAAATGTACATATATAGGTCTACAAACCAACACAAAAATGAAAAATATCTACTATGAGGTATCCATCGAAGATATGTGTATCATCGGGGCATAGGTGCTCCATATGGATGCTGCTCCTTGAAAGGCCTTTGATAATACTGGTAAAAATCTTGTCCATGTTGTTCTTGTATCATCCAACTACCAGGAGGTTGTTGTGTGGCTTCCTTGGAAAGGTTGTCCTGAACCTGAATATAAGCTTCCAAGAGTGCATTGATATAAGTAGACCATTCCTGATGCCATCTATCCAAGATCCCCAAGTTCAGTGCAAATTTCCAAGCTTGACCAAAAATGGTAGAATTGTTAGAATCTGTGATCTGGTTTAGTGTCCTTATCCCAGATGTATCCATATGATGAATGAGATCAGGAAGAATAATACGACTATTTCTGCTGCTAGACCAAGCATCCATCCCGATGCGAACCTTTGTGCCTTCTCCAGCTTTCCAAGCCAGTCTGGAATGGATGTATTCCATATAATTCAAAACAGCTCACCAAATTGTTGATATAGCAGATCTATTCGATTTGGGGCTCCTGATCCAATCATCAATACACTGAGGGTGAATGTACTTTTTTCTGACCACTTTTGTCCAAATATTTTTTGTGGAGAGCAATTGCCATGCCATTTTAGCTGTAATGGCCTTGGCAAAGCAAGCCAAGTTCTTCATTCCCCAGCCTCCCCATTTCTTTGGTAATGCAATTTGTTCCCATTTTATCCATCAAAATGGTTTATGTTCATTGTCACCTCTCATTAGTAGCTTGAAACTAGGGAAAATTTTAAGAACCCCCCCTAAATTTATATGTTTAATAAATGGGCGAATCTCCATGGTATATAGGAAAAATGGAAGGCGATCTTATCAATAATATAATATGTATATATAATTATTTGGCGAATCTCTCACCAAGCATGGTGAATATTTTACTCAAATATAAAATCTTGTAGGATCTTGGGGAGTATTTCACTAAATAATAAGACTTTGTAAAGTCCTAGTGAATCTTAGCATTGTGAACTCTTAGAGAATTTTTTGAAAAAGTATAAAACCATATATGACAAGATCCACATGGTGGCAATATCATTGTTTTTTTTCACATTTCCACGACATGGAACTTGTTTATAAAATTATAAAAAAGTCAACCAAGTCCCTTATAATATGCAGGTAAGCTTATAACAGAGTCTGATACCTCTACTATGCTTGCCTTCATTCAAGTGTCATAGCTGCTATACTTAACACTGTGAATCACAACTCTCTCAGAACTCAACCCTATAGTGTAATTAAAACCTTTGGAAATTGAATCTAACAACTCTATAAAAAGGATTAGTGAAATAGAAGCTTTTGTGAATGAGCCCACTAACTATCACTGCTAAACAATCAATCTAGACTATGAAGTCTTCCATCTTGATCACAATCGTGCTCACGATCAAGGGAGTGCGACCACTTGGCTTGACATAATGGCCATCATAGCTTCCAATAATCAACAACCACCTTGCAAGGAAATCCTAGCTCATGTCTCATGAATTTTATGCATCAATCTTAACTGATATAAATCTTATAAAGATAATATTAGAATCCTCTCCAGATTCATTGTTAATACAAGGGTAAAGGAAATTTTCTAGCTCAAGGCACTAGCCAATACCAACTTTGGTATTTGTGACCCCTTTTTAGGGATGCACCTACCCTGCCCCGTTGGGTTTCTACCTTGTAACATAGTTCAAGGATCACAAGACTTTCCAATCTTCCTACTCCATTAGACACACTTTATATGCTATACACAGTGAATGGAAAAGAAGCATTATAGAACACATAATTTCACAAAATGAAGAAAAATCTTAGCCAGTTCAATATCAAAATCTTAACCACTGATTAATAAAGAATAAAAAGTAGTGTAATGAATTGTTCCGAGTTATTTATTTACAATCTGTAAAGAATGTAGTGGAATGGAAAATATTACTTAGGCAACCCTTCAATATTTTCTATTAATATGTCTGCGCATGTAAATATGAAATTAAGAGCATTGTTGAATACAAAGTTTCCTTTTCTCTTGCCTCCATTTTGACAAATCAGTGTGAAATCAGTGTCAGTTTGAATCTCCTTTCCTGTGTGGATGTTTTGACAAATCAATGTGAAATCAAAGTCACTTTGAATTTCCTTTCCTGTGAGGGATCACATCCAAAGTTCATTAGTAAAAGATAATCTACTATATATTATGTTCAAGAAACTGACTGCAATCTACAGTGGAAATGAGACCTCAATTCTTATTCCGAATTTGAATATCTCAAGACAACATAAGAGATAAAAATGCATATGGCCTTAGTAGCTAGAAAACAATCACTCCATCATTACAAGACCACCTAGATTTCAGCACTTAATCTAAATAATGGCACTAGTTGCATTGCTTATTTGCATTAACACCACGGAAAAGCAACAACAATGTTTCAAAGCACACTTACTGGAAAAGTTGTAACGTTCTGAGAATATTTAATGATAGCATCTGAACCTTGTAGCTATGGTGGGGAAACTAGGGAACCCAAATCTTGGAAGATATCTCATACCAAATCTGAGAAAAAAATAAAAAAGGGAAAAAATCAAAATCTATAAATCAAGCAATGAATTGTTTACAAATCAAATACAATTTCTTTAACTAATAGTTAAATTGTGGTGATATATTTAAATATTTAGTAAGAGAGGAACTTCAAACCATGGAATATTAACTTTGTCATTACAGTCATCCCTCAGCGACTGAGATTACAAATCAATACTTATGGAAAGATTGTAAGAAATTATGTGAAATAGTAAAGCATAACCTCTATTTTCAAGCAACAAAATCAAAACAATGTTACATCTAGAGCCATAATTGATACATAATCAATAAATCAAGTCCTTGTATGGCACAGGCTTGTTTCACAACCTCTATTTTCTCAATAACAAAATCAAGACATTGTATGTGGTTATTTCCAAAAGGAAACTGCATTTCAATTTGGAAGAGGATCTTATCAAAAGACCTGGATTTATTCAAAGCTACAAAGCCTAATGGGTTACTGAAAAATAAGTTAGAATATGGGATCATGATACTTAAATTGAAAAAATATGCTTTCCTTTTCGAAACATTACATTTCTACAATGTTTTTTGAAAGCATTAAAATTCGAAATTGGGCCTTTCTATCAAGACAAATTTTCATTAATAGAATGTACTTTCCTACCTGAAACGTTGTAGATATCCAAGAAAAAATTGAAAAGTATAAGAGAACTTAGCGTAATGTACTTTCTTTCCTTCCTTAACATTATTAAAGAGTTGAGGTTCCCCAAGTCATCAAGTAACATTCAAAGGAAATGATAGTTAGTAATGGTCCAATTCACAACTGAAGATGTGTCACAAATACGAGGGGGCATCTCCTCCAAATCACAAAAGTGCTCCAGGTTAAAATCTAGCATTATTGGAAGCTTAATGCTCGATTGGGTGTTATTGAACCCAGATATTTTTCCAATCAACACTAAAAGCTTAAAGATAGCTTCTCTAAGTCCTACATGACTTTACTATGCTCTTGAAGTGGGGGCACATGCAGGCTCTCCAAGTGAATAGTCTTAAACTAAGTGAAAATAAGGCCGATAGATCATTCAGTGTGGATCTCTTTAACCCATAATTGAATACTATGTCTCTCTTGAACCCATAATTGAATACTATTAGGACTTTCAAATTTTTCATGGAACTCAAAAATGTTGGAAGAAAGTATTTGCTTCCAGAAAAGAGTAAAACTAAAGCCTCTGCTTAAGGACAATTAATGTCACACCACTAACACTTCTCCATGGAATCTGTATAGGTAAACCACAAATGTAGAATTCCATTAGAATATTTTGTTT
>APFE031282018.1:180924-201127 GCA_000404065.3 Pinus taeda | reverse complement strand
CGGCGACTTCTGCGGTGCTTCCTGTAGCGACTTCTTGCGGCGCCTCCTGCGGCGACTCCTACGGCGCCTCCTACGGCGACTTCTTGTGGCACCTCCTGCGGCATCTCCTGCGGCGACTTCTGCGGTGCCTCCTACGGCGACTTCCTGCGGCACCTCCTGTGGCGCCTCCTGCGGCGACTCCTACGGCGCCTCCTCACTTCCGCAGCTGCAATGCTCGAGAGATCACCCTTCACAGATTCACTTTCCACTTCACTTTCATATAGATTGAGCTTTTGAAACAATAACCCAATATATCACATCTTAAGATATTCAACCAAAAAGCGTGCCTAAGCCAAATGATCTCCTTTGCTTTATATAGGCAAGCTCTTCCTCAAATCATGGATCATAGGGCTCAATAATAATAATAAAATAAAACAATACCATGGGCCAAAACCATAAATAACCAATACCATCAACTCAATACTAGGGATCAACACGTCTGTCGAGATGCCATGGTCCAAAAGCCATAGGTTCAAATTCCAAGGACTAACTACCATGGACCAAAGGTAAGTTTTCCCACATGAAATAATCTTTTCTCTGCATAAAATTACGTGAGCTTTTCTCCACATGAAATATTTTTTTATTTTTATTTTTTTAATTCTCATCATATCGAGAGCCATGCCAAGGGTGTTGCCATCAAGTACAACATCTGTAACATATAACCATACCAGAAACATAATGCCAACAATGGGTATTAAAGCCTTAAAGGCAAATCGCAATTGGAGGTTGCATGAGGGTAGATTTAAACATTGGACCATGGAACCCCCGATCAGCGATCTCCGATCAAATCGAATTGGCAAATCGGAGGTAATCGTAATCGACAGATTAGAAGGCATCGCAATCGGTGGTTATATATATACATATGTGGATATTGGTGAATGGATAATGCGATCGATGATTAATCAGATCAGCAGAACTTCCAACAAACACACGGGTGATATATGTGTGGGATGCCAACAACGATATTAGTGATTGGTGATCGACGGTCAGTCTTTCCTGAGGACTAGGCCAGGGACACAACAAAACACTGATCCATGACCTCAACACAGACCCAATATAGACTATAAGCCCTATTTAAAAATATTTGAGGTCTCGGCATATGGTTCTTGGACAAATTTGCAATGTTTTTCAATGTTTTGAAGCCTTATTGAAGCAATCATAAGAAGGCCATTTTCTGGAATAGTTGCACCTGCAGATGCTTCCACTCTACCAACCTCTCTTATTAGCCAGGCAAGATCCATTTTAAATGGGATCTTGTCAAAGAAACCATTATATAAAGGGATCAATGGAAGAGCACGAGGAGAGGCACTTTTAATGGTTGTAGCATACTGTTTCGCGGAGGTCGAGAGCATATTTTGATCTATTTTGGACAGTTATACGACTCCAGCCCTCTTCTATTATTGTGGGAAGCTTTGGTGTTGCATACCACTCCATGTCAGGCATTCATTTCATAGCCATCAGGTAGATTGGAGGTATAAGCCTCTTTATTGACAGATTGATAAATGTAATTCTATTTATTCATGCCATTTAATAAGAATGGCCTCCCCATTGTTCAGTTAGGCCTAGAGACATAGTCCGAATTCGACGAACTCCATTATCAAGCATTGCTGTTCTGTTTTGTGCCTTTTTATATGTTTTCTTCTTCTTTTCATATGTGCACATTTATGTGTTACGCTGCAATTTTTTTATGCAATTCTTTTATATGCATCTATAAGAAAAAACATCCTCGATCATTGCTAGTATCTAATATTATGTGGTACAGTTGCTTTTTTTTTTGCTTGAACAATGTATTGGTGACTAGGATGATACGACATTTTGTAGGTACTACATGAAGTAACCAAACTATCAACTAGGATGTTTTGACCTGTGGGGACCATAGAAAGTTATACTCAATGAAATATTCAAGAAAATAAAAAAACATTCCTATAAGCCCTTAATCTTTGGTGTTTGGCATACTATTCCACTTTAATTTGTTTTATTATTAGTTCAGAGTCCCCATTAATTAAAATTCTCTTATCACCTAGCTTCCTTAAAAGTTGTAACCCTAAAATTAAGGGTTCATATTCAACTATGTTGTTAGTACATTGAAAGTTTATCTTATATGAATGGCCTTCCGAGTGATGAGTTTGTGAATTTCAAACCCATACACCTACCCGTGATCCTTCTTTATTGGCAGCCCCATCAAAACCCAAATTCCATAAAGGTTCATTTTGTTTATCATGCTCCATCATATTTGTTTTTCATTCCTCAATTTCACACGAAACACCTTATACATTGGCAATTTTTTCATTTATATTTCTGCCATTGTACAAAATAAAATAATCAAGGTCTGAGTGGATTGAATATAAGAGATAATTGTGGGGTTTATCATGACAAGTAACCATAAATTTCATTAGCTTTTCCCTATGTAGTCTCATCTACTGACCAAACACTGGAATGGTAAGACAGTTCATATCCATTTGAATGCTCCCTTGTAGTTTATCTCCCCATGAGTGAGATAGTAACATGCCATATTTAGGAGGTATGTAAGCAACAACTATGTCCATTACCAATCTCTTGGCTCATATTTGTGCTAAATTGACACATAAATCCATAATGAGACCTATGCATTTAACTTTACTTGAGTCAAAAGAATACAAATATTTGTATCTTATGGTGATATCTAGTCCTAATTTTTCCATGACAACCTTAGGCATGAGATTGCAAGAAGCCCCTGGGTCAAGCATTGCATTGTGAAAGTTTTTATGATGAATGTTTTAACTAATGTAAAATGGAAGTCCATGTCCATCTTGGATTTTTCCATCAACTTCAGGCCCAAAAACTATTTATGGTTGATCAACAGATACATTCACTGTATATGTATATTCCCCTATATTTAAAGCTTTCATCACTTGTGATCAATATGTAGTTTTATTCATAAGTTTTGTTAGAGGAATGAATATTTTATGTTTTTCCAATTCATATTATATACTGAATAATGTTTGAGCATTATTTAGATTGAGGGTATCCTATTTCTCAACAAAATCCTTTTGGAAAATACATTTTTGCTAGCTAGTAGAGGGACTATCAGTTTGAGTTGCTTTGAAGAGAGTATTAGACATATTTTGGGTTGGACCATCTATATTTTTTTTAGCACAAAAGTCAATATTTTTCTTAGCAGGGGTGTCATCTGCCCTTTTATTGGGAGTATCAACATTATTTTTAGTAGGATTATCAATTTTTTTCCTACTCCTTAGGTTATACTGCCTATGGAATTCCATAATTGCACTTTCGAAACCTTTCTTATAATGATATGATTCCTCAGGATCTGCTTCATCTTGTGACAATAGCAAAAAGGTCTTGTTCCTCTTGTGTAAGAAATGCGGAGACATTATCATTTACTCCCATTAAGTTGATTTGAGCATCATTCGTGTCTTCAGCTAATTCTCCCTCCTCATCTGCATAGTTCTCTTGAAATGGAGGCCCGATCTGCTGATCTAGACCTTATTGTTTCCTTTGTTTGATTTGGAGTGGATTTCTACTAAAATTCAGATTTATAATTTGGCTAGCATGTTGGTTTTATCTAGGAGGAACCCTATTAGTTATACTAATCATTTCTATCATCTACTCTACAAATTTAAGAAAGTTATCTATTTTATAATCAGATGAAGAAGAGGAGGAAGGTTCCTCCTTGATTGAAACCCTTTCATTAGTTTTTAGTTTTGTTTTCT
Organism: Pinus taeda; assembly: GCA_000404065.3. Taxonomy (NCBI): domain Eukaryota; kingdom Viridiplantae; phylum Streptophyta; class Pinopsida; order Pinales; family Pinaceae; genus Pinus; species Pinus taeda. Next base: position 197,378 of record APFE031282018.1, on the reverse strand, counting down.
TGGCTAATAAATTAGCCTCAACTTTAAGGTAATTAGCTTGCATTTCCTCTATCATAGTAGGGCCTCTCTCTCTCTCTCTCTGTTGATATGCCATATCCACATCAAATCCTTCAAGGAAATGGATAAGGGCCAAGCTCGGTGGAGGTTTAATAACAAATGGAATTGTGTTACAAACTTTATTGAACATATCATAATATTCTTCCAAAATTTCACTATATCCTCTTTTTAATTTTTTATATTCATTCAAAATCTAAAGGGGACTCTTTTTGGTTTCACAACTATTTAGAAAATCTTGATGAAAGACATCAAGATAACCTATACTAGCTGGTGTTAAAATTTTGAACCATTTTCTTACCTCTCCACCTAAAATTTGGGCAAAAGGTCTCATTTTTACATCACTTTCATCCACTTCTGGAAGATCAAAGAAATCAATCATTTTGTCTACATGTTTTTGTGGGGTGATGCCACCACTGGCATGAAATTGGGGAATTATTGTTTGATAATCTTGGGGCATAGGATGAAATTGCCCATACAAGACCAAGGGAGCATAAAGAGCTGCCATGTTGGGCTGAATAATATGTGAGCTTATGGGAGTTAAATATGTATGAGTTATTAAAATAGGTTGGGTCACTGTTTGTAATCCTATTGGAGAAGTAGTGGAGATTATGGACCAAGTGGGGATAAATGATGCAGGATGGACATATTGAGAGGAAATAGCAGATGCTGCAATAGTGAGGGTAGGAATTTCATAGATTTTTTAACATAGGCTTCATTTATAGCGTGATCAAATACTGGTACTAGGTCTTATAACTTGTTGAAGTTTTGGATGACTTAATGATCTAAATATGGTTCCACAGATTGACCTTAAGAGATATATGGTTGTTGTACATACTGATCAAGCATTGTTTCATCCACAAAACTTTCAAACTTAACCCTAAATAGCCTATGTTCAAATGGTAAGGCAAACTAAATATCCTGTATAGTGACAAATTTCCCAGAGAGGGAGTTTCAACTAAACTTCCTTCACATTCAACTAAACTTATTTTTCTGATGATTTCTTTATGATCATCTAAAATCTTGGGGGGTTCTGGATAAGGATGTCATCTAGTGTGAGCTCTTTTTGGAGCCATATCTTAAATGTTAAACACACAACTCAATTATTTACACAGTTTACAACCTCTTAACATTTATTTTTGAAATTTGAACCATTACTTTTCCTTCAATAAAGTTTTTTGAACTACGGAAATGAATCTTTAGAAATGAAAGTTTGTTCTTCCCCAGTCTAGTCACCGTCATGTTAGAAGTCTATAGTTTCTGATGTTGTTAGGAAAACTACAAAGGTAACCACAAAACCACTTTGGAAGTTGGGATTTAGACCTGCTAGCTTCAGAGAGGGATCTCTCTACCATCTTTTGATTTGTTTGTTTATAGATATTAGGCTAGTTGTTATAATTCATGGTTTGGCTTGAGTTTTATGGTTGATTGATGTCTAGATTACCATTGGGCTATGGATTCTGTAACTTACAAGATGGATCTATTTCAGTATTTTGCAGAAAGATTTCATGGGGGGAGGTAGCCAAACTAATTGGATTATTTCATTTTAAGTGAAATAAATAAGAAGAAGAGAAAGGATTTCAGTAAGTAAAGAGAAATTAAGAATTTGTTTACTTAATATCAGTTGAAAACATTAAAATTATTCAAATCCATAATCACAGTTTACATCAAAAAAAATTATGTTCTTCAACTTTCTATTGAATAATTTAGATTATGAAAATACATGATTATGGTAAACAAAGAAAAATAAACACATAAAACGATAGAGTCACTTCACCAACAATTTGACACAAGAATCTAGTGAAAGAGATTTTTGTGTTCTTGATAAGTACACTGAAGCATGAAAATGTACAATAGATTTAGTAGAGGCAAAAACCAACTCATAATACTTCAAAAGGAGAAGTATTTATAAGTTTACTTACAAAATATCATGTCAAAATTGAGTAGGATGTAATTTATGAATTTCTAAACTGAACATATCTCTAGTTTACAAAAATATAGGAAAACTCAAACTACTTGGGTTGCTAGCACCATAGTTGTGGAAGCTGTGTTGAGGTGGCCTTTTAATTTTGTTACGTTATTTGTCTTGTTGGTTGGAGAATATTGATTGTCTACTCAAGTAACTCGAATAACTTTTCCCAACTTTCTTCTCTCGGAATTGAAAATTTAAGTAACCTCTTGTAAATTTCATCTACCTCTGTATATTTGGAAAAGGTGGGCTTGGTAATGAAAATGTATTTCACTTCACGCTGGATGTAGAAATCAAATTCTAATGCCTGTAAGAAGGCTTTATTTGTTATAGTCCCCTTTATTCTTGTAAATTGTGTTTCCCCTACTAATAGCCATCAATTTCTGAGTGTAATCCGGAAATATCATTAACATGTTATTCAACACCAACAAACCTGGAAGTCTCTTTTGACTGAGGACCTTAATGTTGTTAAAAAATATGTGGACACTAATCTCAAGAACTTGACACTTCTTCTTTAATTGCAGTGTAAGATTTATTTTCGTTAATAAATTCTTAATTTCCAATAAGGTCTTGGTTCTCTCTTCTATTTTCGGTTCTTCCAACTCATATCTATTCTTAGAATGCAGAAACTTGATGAGATTTGAGGCTTCACTTGGCTTGTCTCCTAGTATTCCCTTGATTTATTGAATGGTTCCTTTGAATTTCTGAATCATCTCCTTCTGCTTAAAAATGATCTGTATCAATGACTAAATCTCTTTCATTGACTGGTTGTTATCTATCCATATATTCTCCTTATCCTCAATATGAGCCATGGTAGATTCATTTTCCATTTGTTGTATCCTCTGCATCAATCTCTAGGATTTTTGTATCTCTGTTGATCGATAGTTCTCAATTCTTTCTTTTTGTTCTTGTAGAGTCCTCACTCGTGCTTGTAGTTTCTTGATTTCCTCCCCTTGTAAAGACATGTCTTCCATGGATTTTACCATTTTATTTGGGTCATAAGATTTTTTTCGAGGGGGTATTTTATGTGTAGAAACTCTCACTATGGTTGTTTTAGTCGTTTTTGCTACAATTGATGTAGAAGATCATGTTTTCATTATGGTTGCAATAGGTACTACATCAAGTGGGATAATAGCTAGTTGTGCACTCTCTTCTTCCGTTCATTTTGCTCCATAATTAATCTGAGAATATCTTCTTTTTGGTTCATTGTCTCCCCTACTTATTTTGCTTGTGGATCCTCAATAACTGACATTTTTAATTGTTTTCTTTGTGGTGTTATGTCAACATTCTCCTTCTTGACTCTTTCTTCTGCTGCTTTAACATTATTTGGGTCATATCCTATCTTAATGACCAAGTCTTCCAAGGATTTTGTCTTATTATATTTTTTTAAAGAAGAAGTATTTTCTAGCTTTAATTGAGATTTAATATTAATAAGAAACCTGTTATTTAGAAGCATTCATTGCAGTACTTATCAATGTAGAATAAATCATCTCCCAAGTATGCCTATGCATGTCCATTTGATCTACAGGATGGACATCCTTTGTATCAAACTCAAATGTAGTTTTATTATATTCTGCTACATATTTAGGGTGGAGGGCCTGTGCCTCCAAGAATTCCATCTGCATTCTCTTGTTCTCAATGTCAAAGGCTAACAAAATAATATGTTGTGTAGAGGATGTTTGTTTCTGAAATTGGTTATAAGTGTTGTCCTTGAGAACCTCATTCATACGTTTTATTTCCTTAAACTTGTCAAAGATACTAGTTTCCCTTTTCCCTTGGACCAGTTTTGATGTTTGCATTGTATTTAGACTTTCCTATGAAGCTCAAGAGAAGGGAGATCCTGTAAAGATGATATCCCTTGCTAGAAACTATGGAGGAGCTTGCCCTGTTCCTTCTTTTGTAAAATATAGCTTAGGATTAGTTCCTCCCTTCTTCGTATACATTTTGAATTCTTTAGCTAAAACCTTTTTGACTGAAGGAGAGTCTTTCTCCTGAGGCCTTTTCTTTGCTTTTTCCTGAGGGGTGGGAGTTTGTGAAATATTGGTAGATAGGAGCTACTCCTCTGCCTCATGTAAAGTATTTTCTCCCCACACATCTTGGCTCATGTATTTTTCAATTTGAGGTCTCTAAGTGTGAACATATCGAGTGGTTTTTTGTTCCACTTTGAGTTTAGGTATCATAGCAAATGGGTCATATGACGGAGTAAAACTCAAAGGAAAATTCATATGTTTTAGGAGGATATCTGCCTCCTCTCCTACTTTCTCATTGTTACAAATAAATGGTCTTATCTAAGCCTTTATCCTAAATTGTAATATCCTTTTTGCTTATACAAAGTGGACCTCATCTCAGTATATAATCTGCCTGATTTATTCTAAATAATAATTCCTCATTGAGAGATACCTAGGTAACTTATAAGGTGGCATATCGCACCCATATACCCTTATCTTAGTGTAATTCTAGTTTAAATATGAGTCACATGTTCTAGCCTGCTCAGGTATAAAATAGTTTTTAATCACTGCACTAACCCTGGTTATTGTCTCATTACTCAACAAACATGTGGTTGGACGTATAAATTGATGAATAAAATTTTTGAATTTATATTATTCAGAATTTCTTCCTGGCACGAAGGTCCAAAATATAACTGGTTCTGGTTGTACCTATTCATTTAGCGTCTGTACTATAAATGGGAATTTATCTACTGGAAAAAATAAAAACATATACATAAGAATGGAGGCATATCTAAACATTCTTTCAATTGGAAGCTTAAGGAATTGTTCATGAATATTGTCAGCAAGAAACTAACTGAAATGGAAAATCATTGAGGGATTTTCTTCAGTGGAAAAAAAAGATAGAAAACCTAAACTAGATTCATCTACCCATCGATCTAAATAATATCCTACCAAGCATGAGAGTATAGAAACTATGTGTTTAGCTTTGTATGGAAAAATGGAGGAGGGATAAGGTGGATTGCTTGGGTGTTCCGCATCTTTAGGTAGGATGATTTCGAAGATCATGCACCACTGAGAAAAGGTTCATTACTGATATAGGTCATTCAAGGCTTCCACTGAGAAAGGGACAATGGAAACATTCTAAGGGATCTGCAGTATATGGTTAATTGTCATAGAGGTAATTATGAATAAAGTTTCTCGATTAGGGGCCACAATGGCTCTCTTCTCTGGTCGGTAGAAATTTTTCCATTTGAGTACAAATTCAGGGAAGTGATGGGTTTGGGAAAACATATAGAGGGGTAAATTTGATTCCCAGGGGCCAATTTAAACACTTTGGTCAAGGAATATGTCTTTGAGCCAACTGTCTAATTTGAATAAATCGAATTTACATTTAGGCTCTGAGATTTTATAATCTGTGTTTGCCAAGGGAATATGATCGAGGACAACTACTAGGGAACCATCATATTTTTAGTATTGAGAGTGGTTTTTCTCTTGGGAGCCATATCATGATTTTTTTAGGAGTCTATAAAAGGTTGATAAATGATATATTTACCCAGTAAAGATGGGAACTATTGATTGGTGATGATGGGAAACTGGTAATATAGTGTCCTGATTTCTTTCTCGGGGTCTAAACAATTCACCTGTATCAAATGAAATCAAGTTGAGTGAAAAATTTGAAGAGATCGAATAGAGAAAAATGCATAACCAAAGTGGATGAACGGATGTTTTAGGCTTGTGGAATAGTCTGTTCGAGGCATGGGGCTGTTGGTAGTTAAATGGTAATTTAGAGGGGAAATTTAATGTATAAAGGGTAGGGGTCAGACAGGTGTTGGGGATGGATTAACAAGTACGTGTGGGGATTTTCTACGGGAATGGGGGAGTTGAGTTATTTTTGGAGAGTTGGTGGAGGGTGTTGTGTAGTATTGAGAGGGGTCGGGTGCGAAACAACATGGAGATGACACGTTAGGTGGGGTCACCAAAACGAAACTGCCTTTTACGATCCCCCCCTCTGCCATTGAAGGTGGGAAGGGTTAGGGGGATCTAAAATCCCTATCGATTGTCGATCATTATTGTGACTCGACACATAACATTCTTGGGCCCACAGTTTACTTTATACATGAAAAAAGTATTGTCATCTGTTATTTTTGTTTTATAGATGCCTAACTTATACCGAAATTCATATGGCTTAAAAACCTTCAAAATGCCATTTCAATACCTTTTTTCTAACTTTTAAAGCTAAGAAGTCTCTTCTGCTAACCCAGGGTGCATTTAAATGGGAAAAGCCTTATTAATTTCATTTAAAGAAGATATTCTATCCTACTATAAGTTCTCACCTACAACTTAAATTATTGATCAATCTTAAACAATTGGATCAATTTCTTCACCTATCTGCCTACTTTTAACCAAGTTTAAATAGTTTGGTTAAATTATTTTCTATTCCAACAATAGAATTTGAAATGTGTTTGACGATGATTATATTGTATGATTCAAAAAAAAATATGTGATTGTGGAATTTAAGAAAAGTTGCACACAATCCCTAATTTATTTTTCAAAACGAAATTATTTTTCTCCTAGTGGCTTTTGAATTTGCCTCACTTTCACTCCTTTTCTATACATGGGGTTCTTTTTGTCCTTTTATTTTATTTTATTCTATTTTTATTTTATATACTCCCTTTTTATTATATCTATATATATATATATATTGGAAATCATTTTCACATGCAATATTATTTACATTTTTATGTAAGGAAAATATTCAGTCATCATTTGATCCCATGAATCATAGGACCCTAACATGACCTACTTCACATGACTTAGTAAGGGTTCCAAGGTGAATAAGGTGAATTTTCCAAGAGTCTCCTTCAGAATTCCATATTTTCAAGGCTTTAAGAAAACTCATAATTATTTAAAGCTCGCATTTTAAACTATTAGATACCATTTTTTGTCTTCTCTATTCATCCTTTCACGTCGTTAATCAAACCCGCTACCTCCTTTTACAGGCCATATCTAGTAACCACTAGGCTAGGGAGAACCAACCATTTGGAATGTATCAACTACTTTCACTTTCTGATTTATTCAATGTGCATGTACATTATACATGGGTTAGGGGAAAAATGAGTCAATAATTGCGAAGTGAATAAATCATAGAAAAAATTGAGGTGAATTAAGAGATAATAATATTGGATAAAACACGATAGTATTATTATGATAATATCGTGTTTTTTCAATATCCATCGAATTTCAGAAGTTGATATGTAATAATAATCAATATATGATAAGATTGAAATATTTTTATACATAATGATGACAATGAAGAAAAGCCAAATTGAAATAAATTATTATATATATATATATATAATATATAATATATATATATAGATATATATATATATATATAGATTATATATTATATATGATTTTATATACAAAGGTGATAGTAAAATAATTGGTATAGAATTCTGATTTTCGAGAGAAACAGATAAATTGAAAAGAAAAGTCAATGGAATGGTGAAATATGATATACTTAACTAATTCTTTAGTAGAAACATTTATAAAGTATTAATTGAAATGATCTTACATGTGTCTCTCCTAAGGTCGTACTATTGCCTCTCTGTTGGAGTCTCAGGTTCTTTTATCCCTTCGCAGTAGAGGAATCTTAACACACTTACAACCGAACATTCATGAGGCACACTCACTTGATTTTTAAAGGCAAATTTCAATTCCTCCCTCTTGATGACAATTAGAGTCAAGGAAAATATTTAACAAATTGAAAATTGGGCCATATTATGGATTGGGCTCCTATCGCAAATGGTACGAGGTCTAATTGGGATCACATAGCAGGGATACCTATTAATTTTTGGTGGGTCCAGCACCATCAACATTTTTGTCACTAGAAGGAGGGAAGCAAACATTTTATGGTTGATAACCTCACCCACCAAAATCTTACTTCCCCTAGTCAAGGCAGTAATATCCTCAAAACCTCCACTATGTATATTCCTAAAGTTGGTAATCCTTCTCAGCCCAAGACTATACAAACTTTTGAGATATCTTACAACCAAATCTAGATGGTTTTCCCTATCACTCGTAAGTTTGCATGAGTTATTGGATTGATACCCAGGGTACATAATCTTCCATATTTTCCAAATACAAACACAACTACCCCTAAAGGGACAACAGTCTCAACAATTGAAGATTTGGTTCTCATCACCCTTGAAGAGTTAGCAAACTTTGAAGAAAATTAAAAAAAACTAGAGTAACCTCCATCCTTCATCGTTGGTAATGGTGATAATGTGGTACTCTCAAACGATACCTTTTGTAGGTTAGGGACTGAAGAAGAGGAAAAATCCCAATCATATTCTAATGAAGAGGTGGAAAAATAGTGACAAAGACATGCTGGACCAAGGTCTAGAATGGATGACTATGGGCCCACTTGCACTGTCAGGTGTGTTACACAAAATGCCTAGGCACCCAGAGAAGTTGTTAGAGAATCATGACCATGATAAAGCAATGAAGGCAGAGGATCACTTCAACAACTTTTCCTACATCTACAAATTATTGAGTTACATTACGATGATTTTTTGTGTACCTTGGATGGTAGATAAATTGTATGGTATCACAACCTTCCTCGAAACTCAAGAATTGGAGGGGTTTTAACAAACTATTTCTTGAGAAATTTGCTGATGATAAAACTTCTGCCATGCTTTTAAGAGAGTTGGGTAGTCTTAATATGGAGCAAAAAGAAAAAGTGAAAGATTTCAATTAGAGGTTTAATTGTATCTTGAATATATTTATGGCAAACATGAAGCCTGATGACCCAATCGCTATTGTTTATTTCACATCTGCATTACCAACAAGAATTTTGGAGTTCATGAAAAGATTTGTGAAGCCAACATTAGCTGAGAATTTAGAATAGGAAATAACAATTGAAAAGGACTTACGTGTGATTTGAGTATTGCAGATGATGAATCAACAAAGGACCCCAAAGACATGAGGAAAAGGTCTTAGGGCTCTATAAGCAAGGCCAAGGAGAAAGAATCAACTGATCTTGAGAGTTTGACCCCCACTATCAAGTCTTTGTCTAATGAGTTGCAAGAATTGAGATAAAGGTCAGGTGAGGAGACCATGAGTAGCAAGACTCCTATATTCAACATTTACAGAGAGTTGGTAACTCTTGCAGCAACAACAACTAGCCAACCAAGTCTGTGAAATGCTCGAACTTTGTGTTAAATGTGGAAAGTATTGGAATGGATTAGTACTGTTCATTCCATCAAGAATATCATTCAGAAAAACATGCCCACACTGGAATCACAATATGAACACTCTTTGTACACACATTATTGATACAATGCTTTCAGATGAGCATTCTGAGCTTATGGAACAAAAGGAAGAGAATGTTGTAGTGGAAGAAGCTACAAGTGTCACACATGCAGTGAACACACTCGACTGTGTTTTCATAGCTAAGAAGAAGAGTGCCGAAGAAAAACCACTAATTGAGGTCCCGAATCAACAAAATAACACTTGATGTAACTTGAGAATCCAATGTTTGGACTCCACACAAGAGTTAACGAAGTACAAGTTGAAAGAGCATTTTCTTAGAAATATCACACCAACCATCAACTTGTCTTAGAAATAGTCGGTACAACAAAAAGTGATTCTAGAAATAGTAAAAGAAATCCCATCGCTATGAAAGAAATAAATAAGGAAACTTTTCCAAACACTTCAACAATTTCTCACGCATTGGATTATACCATAGTTGAAGACATAAATAAATCTAGCATGAATATCTCAATTTTTGAATTGACTGAGATCATGAGCGAGCGGGAACTGCTTTCCCATGCACCCGAATAGTCCACCTAAGGTAACATTGCTTCTTTGCAGAAGGGATCTGGTACATCCTTTCATACTCTCGAATTTGTACTTAATTCTTTAATGTTAGATACAAATACATTATGCCCTCAATTTTAGCTAACGTTCAAATTTTTTATTATAATGTGAAAACATCTTAGTTGATTATGGTTCATCTCTAAACGTAATGCCTTTATTATTAGCAAAAAAAATCAATTGAAAATGGTATAAGGAAGATGCTTAGATCATTCAGCTAGACATGAATCTTGTCCATGAGATTGGTGAACTGAAAAATGTGGTAATATGCCTATCGTATGACCAATAAGTAAACCAATATATAAACATAGTGATTGTGGAAACTCCAAAAGGATACATTGTACTGTTGAGTAGAGACTATTCCAACAAGTTACAGGGGCATTTTATGACAGATTGGGCACATTGGTGGATTTTGTAAAAGGTAGAAATAATCAGATCTAGGTGAACTCACAGTAGTACATGAAACACACATAACTCCCTCAGAAGGTGAAATTGATCCAATTGTGTTCGCAAATTGTATCTTTGGGAATTTCTTTCTTCAAACTAATTTGGGGTTCTATATTGCTCAACCGTCCCCAGCACTGCCTAACACATAGTTGGAGCTCCATCTTAGTATAACTGGAGAAAGTGACATTTGTATAGTTAGTAATAGTAGTATTAATAGTACTATTGTTGCACATAGTCATAATACGTATGATGTTTGGACGTTGTATTTTGATCACTCCAAAATAAAGGAGGGTTCTAGAGATGGTTGTGTTTTAATAGACCCGTGACAGAGGAAACATCTAATCTCCAACCACTTGGAATTTGAGTGAAAGACAACACCAGAGAATACAAAGCACTCATATTGGGCTTGAAAATAGCTATTGACCTCATCCCTAGAATCCTCAAAGTAGTAGGTAACTCATAAAATTTCCATATGGTAGGTACATGATACTATACTTTATGTGTCACCTCATCTCAAAAGTTACCAATAATAGGTTTGGCATTTAATTTCACATTTCCATGCTTTTAGTATTATTTATGTTCATAGATTAGATAATGCAGTTGCCAATGCATTGAAAAATATTATTGCTAGGTTGTCACAACTTAGGAATGGCTTTTTAATAGGAATTATTTAGAAACCATATGTCCTTGAAAACATCACTAACATACATGTTTTCAATGATGACTCACAAATACTACACTTCATGGTGAATGTTGAAGTATTCAAGGATGCATTTATAGACGAAGATGAGCACAAGAAATCATTGTAGGATGTAGATTACACAACAAAAGAGAAACTGGTGACAAAAGGCATGGTAGCACTGGAAAGGAAGTATGAATTGTAGAGCTTATTCTAAGGTCCATTCAACACAAAAACCCATAGTTTGATGCTACCACAGGAGAAAATAAATCTCAAGACAAAAAGGAATCTGAAGTTTTTTAATATTGGTACTTAGTGCACACCACAGGAGTGGCAAGCTCTCATTGCCTATAGTACCGAGATGTATTCGTGTAGACATATTATGAGCTCAAAAATTATGACACATGAATGATCATGCATGTGATTCCAATCAAATAAGGGGCCAATCCACTTCAAAAAACATTGCAGAAGGTACATCTGACACTTAAGAATCTGATTAAAAAGAAATTGAGGGAACTATTGGATGCTCAGATCATATACAAAGTGTGACATTCTACCTAGGTATCGAAATTTGTGCTTGTGAGAAATAATTCTGGTGAAATCCTCTTGTGCATTGATTTCTACAACATGAACAATGCCTTGGACAAGGATAATTACGTTGTGTTTTCTATTGAAAAGATAGTACAAACAACATCAGGTTCAAAGATGTTTTCTTTGTTGGATGGATATTTTGGTTACAATGAGGTTCTAATGTCAAAGCTTGATAGACTAAAGACAACATTCCACACATAGTGGGGTATGCCTTCATTTAAAACAATGCCATTTGGGTTGATCAGTATCGATGAAACATTTCAAAGTGAAATGGATATCTTATTAACTAATCAGAGAGAGCATAGTGGCCTATCTCGATGATGTCATGGTATTCTCAAACAAGAGATATGACCATGTATGCCACCTGAAGAAAATTTTAGAGTGATGTTGCATATACGTGATATCCCTTTATCCAAAAAATATTATTTTTGTAGTGTCTGAGAGTAACTTCTCAGGCGACATCATTTCCAAAAGTGGGATTAAATTATACCGAAGAAGGGTCAAATCCATCATGCAGATTCCATTCCCAGTGAACAAGAAATCTATGGAGTCCTTCCTCAGGAAGATCAATTTCCTCTGCAAGTTTATCTCTGATTATTCTTAGATTTTTAAACCCATACAAGAGATGGTTAAGAAGGACACTATATATAAATAGGATAAAATGGAAACAAATGCATTCTCCTATATTAAGTAATCCATTGTAGAAGTGCTCGCTTTGTATAGCCCTGATTTTACCAATGATTTTATGCTTTAAACTTTCACTTTTGATACTTCTCTTTCTACAATGCTTACTAAGAAGGATCACCAAAATAATAAGTGGCCAATATCCTTCATGAGTGCTAGCCTCTAGAGACACGAACTCAACTATCCTATCATTGATAAGAACGCATACATAGTTTATAAGAAAGTGAAAATTAATTGCATCATCTTTGTTCTACACCCAATAATTAGATCATTAGAATTGGGTGAGAAAAAATAAAACTAGATGATCGGTTTAGAAGAGTACAATCTAGAGTTCAAACTAGTTGACACAATTAAGGGCCATGATCTATGTTGGATATCACCAGAAGTAGTAGATGTAAAAGAAGAATATCTTTCCATATGGGAGGGGGAAATCAAAATGTATAACGTTTATAAATCTCCTCCCACTATTGTTGTGAATATTGGTACATAGATGTGCACCACTACCTTGAGCATGACACCCTGCCCTCCCATTTACCTGCATGGTATAAGAGGGCACTTAGGCTCAAAGAATTATCTTATTAGTTCAAGCATGGGGTGATTTTCAATAAGGAGCATAATGGAGTGTTTCTCAGGTTCCTGGAAGTGCATCATTCAAGGAAATTATTATGTGGTCTCCACAATGGACCATTGAGGGGACACTTTGTGGGTAACAAAACTGAGTAGAAGGTTATGTAGGCTAATTTATATTGGCCCACATTATGAAAAGATGATCATTCATATGCCCGCAAGTGTCCAGTCTCTCAAAAGTGTCTTGGATGAAACAGGAAGTCAGCCACCACATTACAACCTATTAGAGTGGAAGAACAATTTCAAAATTGGAGCTTATATGTCATCGGAGAAATATTTCCACATTCATCAAAGCAACAATGATATATCCTCATTTCTACAGACTACTTGACATGGTGGATAGAAGAAGTTCCACTTAAATAGGTGAATGATGAGGAAGCCATCAACTTCCTTAAGAAGAATATCATTTTTACGTTTGACATTCTGACTTCACTTGTTTTCGATAATGAAACATATTTTTCATTGTTAAAACAATATGATATTTCATTTTAAATTGGAATTGTATAGAGACATTCAAATAATTACTATCCACAGGTAAATGTTCTTTTTGAGTCCAAAAATAAGAGCCTTATCTACATCATCAAGAGGACCATCTTCCTTGAACAATGGAACTGCCACTCCTGTTTGTTAAATGCCTTATCATTTGATTGAGTCATGCCAAAATCCTCTCTTAACACCTCCCCTTACTTCCTAGTGTATGGAAAAGAAGCCATCCTCCACCCTGACATATACTTGTCTACTATGTATCTTTCAAAATAATCCCAAGGAAAGCATTTTTTATCGGTTCAATGTACAATGGACACCCTTCATAACCTACAGGAAGAAAGGTTGAAATAAAAAAGATTTTTTTTCTCTTCATCAAAGTTGTACTAGGAGGTGGTTTGGCAAGAATTTTGCATGGAATAATAACTTTAGTTTGGGTGACTAAGTCTTGAAGTGGGAAAAATACAATAAGCACAAAGGAAAACACATCAAATTTCTATCTCTATGGATTAGACTGTTCACTATTCACGAAAATCTTGACTAGCACACATATAGTCTGCAATCACTAAATGGGGAGACTGAATCTCTCCCTATCAATGGAGAATGTTTAAAGCATTATTTTCAAATATGATATGGGGTTGTTCCTGTTATAGGCATATTTGGAAAGTGTAACCCCAATCACATATGTCTATAAACCAAGGGCTTCTAAGTCCCTAAAAGTGTTGTTTCATGCCCTAAAGGAACAAGGTCAGTTGATTACATCATCTCCCATAAGTTCTCCATAGAAAACTGCTCAGAACTAGTCAAAACTGTACCATACAAATTGCTTAGTGCCAAGGGTGTGATGCATCTCACCTGATCAGTGCAAAACATAAGCTGCATACTAAAAATCCCTTCTGTAGGGTGCAATGGGTGAGAGTAGACAAATGGTAGAGACATTTTGTAAGGTGGATGATCATGGAATCTTCCAGAAACTTCTCCAGTGACACTTGCCTCTCTGGATTTTCCCAGGGATGATTAAGAGATCATCAATCTCCAAGTGGAATCAAGAACTATTAGGGAGAGGACACTAATCAAAATCCCAGAAGCTAACTCACCCCCCTGGAAACATCTATATATGGATCCCTCATCCCGGAGATCTAGAGGCTAGAATCTTGTATCCTGTAAGGAAGTTCTCTTAGTTTCCTGGTGGAATATCATAGTGTTGGGTGATATAAGCTTTTCATGAGGTGAAGAAGGCCTTTCATGTTGGGAGGATGACACTCGGTTAGATCAATGGGTTGTAATACTCTCTTCTAATCTTTACATCAATAAATTTATTCAAGTTTTCCTCCACATTCTTGCATGTCTAATAATATATGCATTTTTGTGGTCAATATATATCTGGTCCTATATTATTTATGATTGTAGATCTCTGCACTTTGAAGGTATTATGCTGCTTTGACTTTACAGGTACTCTTTGAAGCAGAATGGTCAAGGAACGAGTGACAAAGATCTGTGAAAGAGGAGAAGGAACAAAAAAGGAACCAAGTGAAAGATCAAGGTTGGTATTGTTTGCTCCTCTCCTATCTACTTCGCGTAAAGGAAAATGAAAGTAACTTTAATATGTTTGTTTCTAAGATAACTACCCATCTTAGAGGGACTAGCAGCTCTGCATAGGCACTAGATTTCCTGATAACAAAATGGCGACTCCACTGGGGAGCGAATAAGTTGTTTGCTTGTCTATATTTGTTTTCTTTATAAACTTATAGAGCCTGAAGTCAAGCCAGCTAGCCTTTGAACTGCATTTGCTATGCAAGTGCAAATTAGATCATTGCTACTTTAGTCTATCTCCAGGTTTTGTTTATAAACTGAACAACTAATTTTCAAACATCCCAATTGCCCTGGTGGTGGCTCAACTAACCTCATTAGATCAGCCCCTATGATTTGCATTTACTAACTATCATTAGCTCAACCTAAATCCCCAAACTAAGCTGCAAACTATGACCAAGAACCAAGTTGAAGTCTCGTCCGTGGACCATCGCACCTTCTCCTCTTGGGAATCTGGATGCATCACACCTCCCGTGTGTAGTAGGTGAGATGCATCGCTTTTTCCCTATGTTACAGGTTCGATGATCAGATAAGACCTCTTATGCTTCCAGATTTTGGTTTTTTGTTCACTCTCTTCAGCTTTATTTGGGAGTTTTGCTATCTATGATCAATATACCACTGTGGAAACTCCCTTCCTTTTCATGATTCAGCCTCCATAGTACAAAGAAGTGTAAATGTTTTTTTGTATTGTTCACCATTTATGGTTCTCCTTTACAAGGAACTAGCATAATCAAGTTGTCGTCTTTTGATTTGTAAGTATCGCAAGTGTCGTTTTCAGTCAAAGAAAAGAATCTTACTGTTCTTGATGGTTGATTACACTGTTACTTTTGTATTTGATTTGAATTAATAGTTATTCAAGTGTCGAAAGTAGTTTTCAATTCAAAATTGCAAAGTGTCATCATTATCTTCCTTTCGTCTTTTGAAAAGAAAATCATTAGTACTGTCGCTTAAAACAATTCAGATTTGTACTTAGCATTCTTTTTGTCATTAACACATTAACAAAGCGAAAACAAATACATACATGTGCAACTTCATTTAGACTGCTTGTTGATTTTGATTTAGGACAATGCATCTAGTGTGTTCTCTCTGCTCTATGTTGAAAGAATCCCATTTCTCTTTCCTTAGTAGCTAGGATTTTCATTGCAAAAAGAAGATTAAGTGATTGTTTATCATCTTAGACTGCATTTTAGGAATTGTATATATACATCACGCGTTGAACTTGAAAAGAAAATTTCTTAAGAAAGATCAAATGTAAAATAAATTCAATGAACATAAAAATTCTTTGGAACCTAACACACAACATTTAGAAGTCTAGGCTACAAACGTATTCTGGCGTCCTAAATCCTGGTAACTATCGCTTTCATCATAGGTTGGGTGATTCGTCCTCTTTGAGATGAAAAGTGCTAGTACATACTTTTGCTCCCACATACCACTGAGTATATATTGGGAGACCACAATAGGTTATATCCTTTATCATTAGGAAGCCGTGTCTGTCGCCCTA